>JABUQX010024952.1:25000-52500 GCA_015478945.1 Trachelipus rathkii | reverse complement strand
ATTGACAATCATTCTATAAATTTTATGTGAAATCTTCGCTCTATTTACTTGGCCAGTTTGCTATGAAGGTAGTTTAATGCGAGATGGTAGTTTAGTGCAAGATGTCATCTCACTCAAGCACCGCTGTTGTAGTTAGTATCTTTAGTAAAATGGTTGAAGGTCAATGGCAAAACATGTTTATATTACCATCGGGAGGGAAAGGCAGAATCATCGATAGTTGTGAAAAAATGTGAAGAGATTTTTGAGGAAGTCATGCTGAAGTTAAATTTATAAAATGAAATGAATTTTACTTGGGCTGTTTAATTCCAAACGGTAACCTTCTAAATATCTGCAAAAATCGAGAAAATTGATGGCGAGAGGAGGTAGATCAAGATGTAAACCAATTGACAGATTTGAAATCAATAGAAGAATTGAGTGTCGATATAAGACAGAGATTAGAAAAATTTAAAAGAACAATCGATATATCGCTAGTTTAATAAAAGAATAGGGTGGAAGATAAATGAGAATCCTGAAGAACACCAAAAACAACTTCCAGTATAATGCCAATTGGGTATGCTTGATTTTTGCTAGCAAAGTGAACGAGGAAACTCCAAAAGAAAGAAATTTGTGGTGTCTTCACGTTTTTAACTGACTTGGCTATGACTATATCGAACACCACCAGAAAAGATTTTCCTTGGTCCTGAGTTGCAGAAAATTACAGAAGTATTGGAAATAATAGCTCCAGCTAATCATAACTGTTGGAAAGCTGAAGAGATATATGCTATATACAATATATATACCTATTACTACAATACTTATTAGAGTGATCTATAAAAAAATTATAATAGGCTATATCTCACTCTTATGATATATTTATACCTCTATATTATACTTGAACTATAGTGCGACAAGCCGTTTAAATAAGTTAATATAATAATTATATATATATTATATTAACCTCCATCTATCATAGTATACCCAATAAGCTCCCTTTTCTCTATTAAAGTATATCACACTATACTTCTATACATTCACAACTCTAATTCATTATGTATTCACGATATTAGCCACGACTATACTAACATAGTATATAAATATATATCAATATAAATACCTATATTAATTATAGGGTATATCTATATAGAGCTTATATTAGTATAATATAATATATATATACCCGTATACTATATATAAATACTATATACTAAACTATATGCATATATATATATATATTATATATATATATATATATATCACCTTATACTAATATATAATATATCATACTATATATATACTATATACCTACTATTATATATATATCGAATATTAATATATATAACTTACATATATATATTAATAATATATATAACTATATATATTATATATATATATACTTATATATATGAATTTATATTAATATAAATTATATATAACATAATCATATATATCATATATATATATAATCATTATATACTATCATAATATATTATATATCTATAGACCTATATTACTTCTACCTCAATAATATACTATATAACTATATTATATTACATATATATATATATACTATACTATATATCACACAGTATATATATATACTATATATGTATATTATATATATATATATAATTCATATGAAACAAATATATAATATACATGAAAAAAATATTGAGAAAAAAGAGATAGAGAAGAAGAATAAATTGTAATTAGGTTTTATGAATTTGCAACAGGCGTATGATAGGAGTGTTAGCGATATATGGTGTTGGTGGTATGCTTCTGAAATGAATTAAAAATATGTATGACCATAATAAAGCGTGTGTAAGCAATAAATGTTCTAAAGCTTGAATTGTTTAATATTAGAAGCGGAGTCGTAAGGCAGCGCTAGCCGGTTAGTCCTTTGCCCCTATATCAATTGATATTACCAGTAAGCCGAGTTATGAAAGAATTAGACGTGGCGTGGTGTACGAGGAAGGTGTTAGAATGATGGAGAATGGATTTTAATAATATCTAAGCAGGAAATGAAAAGATAGTGACAATTCTTTTCAAACTTAACGTCCCTATTCATTAAGAATAACAAAAAAAGTTAAAAAATTTTAAAGCTTTACTGTTCAAATTACTTTTTGGGAATGAATCTCTGTATTAATTTTTCACTTTTGACTTTAATTTTTTTTATTATTATTCACCGGAGGTAAACCATTAGGACCGTTTGCCTTTTTAATGTTAAGCTCAGAGACCGCAGAAATTCACATTCTTTGAAAATGCTTGAAAGAGAGTCGGAAAGAGGAATAAGAAAGATTATTTCATCTTCTACATTGAAAAGAGTTTTTAGCATTACGTATAATAGATCTTGCACGATTTTGGAACCAAAAATAAGTTGCACGAGGTTCAAGAGTTGGCAGATAACGATAATTCCTAATGGCAGGGTCCCTGTGAAGAATAACATGAGAACAAGCAAACTTAAACTAAGGTGTGTTAGGTTAAGATGAAGGAAAAGAATATGGAATGTATCCTTCCTTGCCAGAAGAAATCATTTTGCTTATGCGTTCTGCACAATTCAAGGGATCCACTCCCGCCAAAACCAATAGCCATTCTATGGGAAGTCAAAAACGTTCGACCACAAGTCCGACCAGTTTGCATCACCGATATGCCAAAAACCTTTCCTGTCCGTAGATTTGAAGAGACAGAACATGATACGGAGATAAGAAGGTTATCGAATCTCCAAGACTTCCAAGACCATCAAGTATACGAGTAGGGAGCTTCACCAACTACTCTGGTCGAGATCATTTTGGATAGAAAAGTGATAGGCAAGTTTTCCAGCTGAACCTTGAGAATTGGAGGAAAGCCATTGACGGTGGTGGACGTTGAAATCACCATGACTTCGATGGTTTCATAAGCGAACAACGCAAAGATCGATGATAGTGTCTCTAATTTAGAGCTTCAAGAGCGAAGAATTTAGAATAGTCGGTTGAGCTTTGAGATGGATATATATAAAGAACAGAATTTAGTAATAGATTGAGAGGATAACTTTAACCAAAAGGTAGGAAATTAGGAAGACACCAAATCAAAGACTAGAGAATTAAACATTGTTGATCAAATAATCTTAACAGCCGCCTTTGACTTAAAGTTGAGGATGAAGACAGAGTACGGTTTTTTATCAACACGTTAAAACTCCTGAGTTTCGGTTAAGTATAAAGATTAGATTTAGAGGATGCTTTGGAAAATTAGTGATATGAAGCCTGCGAAATTTTAATATTTACTGAGAGGAAGGCAGATCGCCTGCCATCAGAACAGGCAGGCAGATAGAATGTGACGTACTAACTCCGATACCAGAGAGCGTCAACGACCAGTATTTCGGATCGATGGCTAGAAGGGCCAATATCAATACCTTTACAGCATTACTACTTATCATATACCGTATATACTATCATAGTCACTACTACTTATAACTTAACCGCCTAGAGTTATATATATATATATATATATACACTCACTATATAATATACTATATATAAAAATATATATTTAATAATAGTATATTATATATATAGTAGTACATATCATATATATATATTTATTACTATGTAAAATATATAATACGTTATATATTATATAGGTATAATATATATTATATAATATATAATATATATATATATTATATATATATATATATATATATTTCAAAACAGCTCTCATTTTTGAAAAACGATTCTCACCTTCCAAACAATCTACTAACGACCCTGAAAGATGAAGTTTACATTATTTATTATTATTATATATTATATTTATTATTATATTATTAATTATATTAATATTATCTATTATTATTATTATTATATTATATTATATTATTATTATATTATTCATTATCATCTATTTTTATTATTATTAACTGCGACAAAAGCATTCGAAATTATAATAATTGGTCATTAAAATTCTATTCCCATAATAGTAAGTCCCTTCCAATTCAGCTTAATAGCTTAGCCAAATAGTGTAAACTCTACAGTTAACTAATAAAGCCCGTTATATCAGTATTAATCGTTTGAAAATTATTTTTACTTGTTCAGCTTTATTGCATCATCTGTTGACGTACAATCCCGGCTTCAGATATTTCCCCACCTCACTCCGCTATTTAATCACAATATCGGAAAGTGCCTTGGTCAATATTTTTTTTCTCTCATGAGCCCCCCGCCCACCTTCTCAACCATACATAACGCTACTACTATATATATATACTATATATATATTATAATATATATATATGATTATATATATACTATATATATATATATATATATATATAATTTGTATATCATATATATATAATAAAATATATACTATAATATATAGAATATTTTTTTTCTCAGTAGAAATTAATAGATTATATTTGTATTATAGTATAATTATATATATTTATATATATATATATATATATAGTATATATATATATATCATACTATATATTAAGTTATATTTATTATTTAACTAATTATTATTATATATATATACTATATATATACATATATAATATATATAATATCTATATCTATACTATATATATATATATAATTATATAATACTATATACCGTATATATATATATATAATATATATATATATATATTATTAGATCATCATTATAACTATTTATTAACTATGTATAATGCGCATTGAGTATATATATATATACCTATATCATATATATAAATATATATATATTGAGATATTTCTTTTTTTCTCGAACGCTCAGATTTTCATATTTATACTCTAAACATCTTATATATCTATAAAACTATATTACTATATAACTATATAAAATTATCACATATTATATATATACTATACTTATCACACGCTAACATACTATACAACTCATCATACCTATAGATTATGAACCAATCATCGCTATATATTAAAAAAAAAGGCTAGCAGATTTCCCAATTATTGACACTTTTGCCGCACACCCCCCATTTAGCAACCCCCACACAAGATATGGACATAGACCATTCTTATTTTCAAGACAATTTGTTTTGATGGAAAAAAAGCAAAACTCAGCTTTTTCTTACCTTTTCTGTAGACAAGTTCATTTTCGTCGGTGTTTCTTTTTTTGTGGTTGTGTTCTGTAGTCATTGTTTTCGGCGTTTTCAGTTTTTCCAAACCTAATTTTTTGTATTTCTTCGTCTCAACTTCTACATTTTTTTCCGAATTAATTCTCATAACTTGAAATATATCATTAGATGCGATTCTTCGATTACGCACCAAAATGCATCGTAGAGTGTTTTATTTGACAAATTGTGCTCAGCAATTTTAAAAAAAGTAAACAGTTAGTATTATACAATATGCAACCAATAATAAACAATATACAATTAATAACATATAAAAAGACATCAGTGCATCTGTGCCGAATTCAATTTAGAGGCCCAGTCTATGTATATTTCCCACGTTTGAAGTCATTCTCGAAAAAAAAAATTTGTAGAAGTTGATACGAAAAAAATGTCAAACAAAATTATAGCGTCTTTTGCGAAACAAACTTTTCGGAAGACCCTCAATCAGAGACACAAGAAAAAACAAACTCTTGAATCAAGCCCGTTCTACATGAGTTCTAATCCAAATATTTATTAGATTAGGTGCTATCGTAAAGATTAAATTGTAAATATATATAAAATAAACACAATTATCCAAAACTAATAGTACAAAAGATTGGTTGCATGAGAATGTTTACAGGTTCAATATCGTCATTGGAACATCAAAAGAAAAAACTAAGAAATAAATAACAAGGGTGGGAAAACATACATTGATAAACAGATACTATAAAACTACCGATTATACATATAATATATATATATATATATATATATATATAGATACTATGATAGTATATACTATATATATATATTATATATATATATATATACATATATATATATCGTATATATATATTTGAGAGGATGACGTGCAGACCGAGAAGTCGACGACAGAGAGAGAGACGAGAGAGAATGGAGAGAGAGGAGAGAGAAACAGAGACGGAGACAATGAAACGCGTATAAGAGAAGGAGAAGAGGGAGAGGAGAGAGAGGGGTAATGTGAAGTGACAAAGAAAAGAAATAGGTTTAGGTGTTTTTATAACCAATTTATAAATTTTCAAACTCATAGTCAATGTAGAAGTTCCGAAGAGATTATATTCTTTGTATGGTGCAATGTAAAACACAATCGTTGTAGAATTCTAGGTTGGCAATGCATATGTTATCGAAAAAGAAAGAAAAAAAACTAGTTTAAAAAAATTTAGTAGGAAATAGGTAAAATTTGAAAACTGTCGTAGAAAGGAGATTTCTTCATAGGAAAACTTCAAGCAGAACAAATATGAAACTCCGTTTATGTGATTATATATATATATATATATAATATATATAATATATATATATAATAATATATATAATTAATATATATAAAAATATATATATATATACTATATATTATATAATATATATATATATATATATATATATTATATTTAATATAATATATATATTATTATATACTATATATATATATATATATATAATTATATATATATATATATATCATATATATATAATTATATATATATATATATATAATATAATATATATATCAGTATACTAACTATATATATATACTGACGTATATATACATATAATACTATATATATTATACATTTATATATATACTATATACCTATAATACATATCATATATATAATATATATATATGATATAATATATATATATATAACATATATAATATTACTTATTATATACTATATTTATTTTCACTCTGATGCCTCACCCCACAGCAAATTTGAAGGGAAATTTAAACCCTAAGACACCTTAGTCAATAATCATTTCTTGCAAATTTTTATGGGCCTATACCTATATAAAAAAAAATTAACATTAAGTTTATGATTTATTTTCACTCAGTCAAATCATCTTATAATATATATATATATATATTATCATATAGTATATATACTATATATATATAATATATATATATATATATCATAATATAATACTAATATATATTTATATATTATATATATATAATATATATATAATATATAATTATATTATCAGCATCCCGAAAAAAGCCAGGCATGTAAACTAAAAAAACTATAACTGCTACACGAAAAAAATAAATAGCATATAATTATTAAAAGCAGGACATTTTAAGCCAGGAAATTAAAAAAATAAAAAATAATGCTTTTTTAAAAAATAAATCTTGTTTAAAAATGTTTTTGAAAAAATTTACAGTTTTTTGAGAATCGGAACAGCTCCGCTTACTCCGACTGAGCAAACAAAGGTGATTTTTTTTTTTTAAACTAACGAATACCTCCGGTTTACACAAGAACGATGGATAGAGTCCGGGGTTTCTCGGCCACCGGAGGACAACGGAGGGACTGCGTTCCCCCTCCTGCCCTCCGTCGGCCTCAACCCAATTTAAAAAAGGATATAAAAAGAAAAAAATAGATATTTTTCCAAAACGTAAAAAAAATGTATTTGCACACCTCCGAGATACTCGAGAAACTAATGCAGCAGCGTTCCAACGGTCAAATCGGGTATCAATCAAAGTATTAATGCGAGGTGGTAAGATCTTTTACTAATATTTAAGATGTTGTATTAATAAAAATTAGAATTAAAATATAAATTTATTTTTTAAGTTTCTTTCGATTGAAATTCGTTTTCCTGAAATCAAACATGTTATTTATTTTCCTGTAGATGTTTTAAGTTTTCGTAGTTACATGCCTGAACCTCTTCGGGAGCTGCCAATAACCGCTTATATAGTTTATAATATATATATATAATGTACATATTATATATATATGATATATATATATATATAGTATTATAATACTATATATATAATATATATATATTATATATAATATTATTATATATAGTATATATATCTATATAGATACTAATATATTATATATATATATATATTATATATAATATATATACCTATAGTATAATTTTATCTATTCTGTTGATAAACCGATTATCAAAAGAATCTTCAACCGTGTTATCTAACGGAACGTTCACATGGAAAGTCATATAGTATCAACTTAAAAAGGACACCAAGCATGATCTCCTTTAGCTATATCAATATTTATAGGGGCTGGAGCCGTTGAGGACAGAGGGGGGACGAGAGGTCATCCCCCGTCGTCCACTATAGGCCGACCAGCACCGGACTTTCCATCTTTGCTACTTACCGCTCGGGGTACTCTTAGTTAAAAAAAAAGAAAAAAAACATTTCGTTCTATCACATAAGAAAGAATTGTTATGTATATTGATTTTTATCAAATCAATGAGAATACAAGTCTTGTCACTCTCAATTTTCTCTCTATATCAAGGATTAATAGTATTAGGTTTTACTGAGTCATTTTTACAGATATCAAAATGTTCTTGCGCTTATGTAGCACCGTATAAAAGGCACGCGTATCCCGATTCTATTGAATACGCTTTTCTGGAAACGTTTCAATTCGTCATTTCTAAACTTTAACGTATTTCTAGTATTATTATGAATCGTCTTTTGACGATTCAGAGTCTGGTTATATATAGAACGCACCCAATCATGAATCTAATATGATCATAATGATAATCATATGGAAAGATAACTACATTTTACTAATAAGTTCTGTGGATGATATTATTTAGTGAGCATGCTTCTTAGTATGGTGTAGATATGAAACTATGCACAGTATTAAGAATATTCACTCTAAATCGGCATGCTCAGTTATCAATATTTCCTTAACATTGCAATTCAAGACACATACGACATGCAACAATGGTATAGGGCGTAAGCCTCGATGAAAGGCTTGTCCTTGAATCCCTCGACGTGAAGATTATTTATAATCATTTTATCGATTATGCTATGTCCTTTATTTAGAGGCCTGCCGAACTTGTTCTTATAGAACGGGAAGAAAATTGGCGTGCTCATTATCATCTGCACGTCCTCGTCGAACGTGTTGAAATTTTGCTCGATGCTTGTACGAATTGATTTCATTTGTTTGGCCTGCTTAAACAAAGGTAATTCTTTATCGCATCTCTTCAACATCAGCAAGGAATACAGCGAGTAAAAGCTGTTGAGGGACTCGCAAATGTTATTTTCCTTCAGCTGCAAGCTCGGGAATACTCTATTCTCGCTCACGAACTGCGCGATTTTTGAAAAGAAGAAGCTGTACGATTCTTCGTTCGTACTACTTTTATCGTTTACCGAGAGTAGAGGCGATAACTTCTTTTTCAAATTGTTAGCTTGCGCGTTCAGCGAAACGTGTTTGTTCTGCCCCTGCCTCATCGTCGCGTTGAGGTGATGCAAGAAATCGCCAAGCTCCGAAACGAAATCTAGAAACTTATTCGTTTTAACGCTGGTTTCATTGACGGTGTTTAGGGAGAACACCAAGTGCCTCTTTTCCATGGCGTCGTCGACCGGATAGTCCACATCGAACGAATTGGCTAGCAAAAATAGCTGGCAATTGACGCATATCCTGAAAGCTTCTCGGAAGATGTTTCGCAACTGCATTTCCTGATTCGGCGTCGTAACCGTCTTCAAAAGATCGGGCTTGATCATATGTCTCTTCTGTACGTCGCTCTTCCAGAGTACATTTACGCCACCGAACCAAGTTTGCGATTTGTTTTTTGAGGAACTTCCCGCGTCGTCTTTCGAAACGTTTTTATAAACTAAAGCTTTCGAATCATTCCCACCGCGCTCGCCGCCGTACTGTTGGGACGATAAGATCGCTGGACAGCTTGTTACTGTTAATTTAACGGGTGGGTTAATTTCCTTTTCGTGGACAGTGTAATGGTGGGAACTCTTTTTTTTCTTTCTATTTCGTGTACCGTCCTCTTTAAACGACTCGCCGTAGTCGTCGTTTTCTACATCGCTGAGAATCGCATCAACGCCGGCACCTGTTCTTTTCCTCTTGACTCGCTCCTCTGTCGAACGTTTTTTCACGGCTTTTTCTTTTTTCGTCGTCTCTTCTACGTCGTTAGCGACTTCTTCTACTATTGTCGTGGACGTTGTAGCTGCTTCTTCTTCTTCTTCTACCGATGCCACTGCCGATGATGTTCTTTTAGCTCTTTTACGTCTACCAGTGGCACTGGTGGTGGCTTCGTCATCGGCCGCGGACGAGAACGAATCAAGGCGACGTCTTTTTTTAATAGTAGAAGAAGAAGAAGAAGAAGAAGAAGAAGAAACCCTATAATCAATTTTGGTCTGCCAACAAGCTTTATCGGTGTCTACGGTCTTTATCCCTACCAAACCCAATGATGCCTCATCTGCGTCATCAACAATCTGGTATTGACCCCTGGATGCGTTTTCAGCTCGAGCGGTATTATCGAAAATATTTTTTTGCATTTGACTTTTCGTCGGTCGGCCAAGGAGGAATTCTAAAATTCTTCCGCAGGCCACCGAATCTTCGTGAAATTTTAGCCATATCGATTCAAGCGCCGAGGAAGGGACGCGCTCTTTGGCATTGTCTTCAGATTCTGATTCTTCGTCGGAGGCGTCCGGACCCACTGTTGGCGGTAAGCGGAAGGGGATGACGGCGTCGGCGGCGGTGGAGTTGGAGTGCGCGACTTCGGCCGTTTGGTGGTAATCCTCTATTTTTATAATTCCTTTATACGTTGCTTGATCTATGTAATTCACTAATTTCTCTTGATTCAAATAAAGAACATTATTGGAAAACGTCATTGTTTTTCTTATATTCGGAGATATCCGATTCCACGAGGTCGCAATTTTATCCTTCTTCTTTCGGATTATCGGTGAAAAAGTTTCGTTATGCCAGCTTTTAAGAACTTGGTCGGTTTGACATACGATGGATGACTGAGTTACGTGGTGGTATTTTATAAAACTGCTGGCAGAGACGTTACACATCAACGGAGACCCATTGTTCCACGTGTAACTCGTCGAAGAACAAAAGAGTTTTGGCGAGAAGTCGAAATATTTATCGTGGTCGACGAGCGTTGTAATTTTTCTTCTCCTTCTCAATCTTTTGTGCATTCGCAAGCGATGACGAGTCGCTGCTTCGACCCCACCTTCTTGTCCTTGCTGCAGCCGCTGCTCTTTATTCGCGTTGAAATTTTCGATGACGCGGTCTGTGCAACTCTTTATCAACGGGTGATTTACATCCTTTTTTGTCGAGGCCTCATCTACTATAGCCCCGTGGGTATTTTCTAAAAATCTCAAATTGGGCATAGCTGACGAGCTCGAACCGCCTTTAGTGTCGAAAGCCGATAAAGAGCAGTTAGCAAAAGATAATTTTCCGAATAGCGCCTTCTTCACGATCGTCATGAAATTCGACTTCCCCTCGTTACCTTTCACTCCGACCAGTATGGTTATCGTTTTTTCCAGCATGTTGTCTCCAGTTTATTTGCTACCATATTCACATGATTTTGGATTACGTTTCTCATTACGATCCGGACACGAAAGGCGTGCCGAGCGAGTTGAAAGAAGGTGTAGATAGCGAGGGCGTCTCGGATAGCTTTCTCGTTTTTTCCAGCATGTTGTAAGAAGCTTGATTGATAGTGTACAATAAATGATGCATAAATTCATTATCCATGGTGCTAAGAAGGTTTCCGTAGCCGACGAAGGTCATCAGGTGCTTAAGCACGTATAGATACATTTTGTTCTTTTCGATTAATTTATACAGCCTATAAACGGGGTTTGATAATGGCGATTCGTCAACCGCCGCCGCCGCTTCTTCTCCTCCGGCGAATTCTTTTATGGCGTTAAATATGGTATCTATCAGCTCTTTTTCGCTCATGCTCTCCTTCGAAATCTTGCCGTTTGCGTGAAGGAAAACAAAGACGTTTAAGCCTTGGAATGCCGTATTCGCGTTCAGAAGATTATGAAGGATTAAGATGATTTCGTCAAAGTTCAACGAAATATCGTGAATGAGCGCCAATTTCTCAACCGATATTTCGTTTGATATCACCTTCGAGGTCCTCGCGAAAAGTTCGTTTTCGCATCCGCAAATCAAGTACCCCCCGTCGGCTTCTAAAACGTTCGGCCGATAAGACACTAGAGTCGGACCGCCGTCCGGTCCGCCGATGAAATCTTCATTTTTCGTAACGAACAGTTTCTTCACCGGTCCGGCGAACGGTTGGTTATGATGTTGGTTAAACGCGTTCGCCAACACGCTGGAAAAAGTATACGTCGACAGCTCGGCGTATCTTTTTATATCGGTATTGAATTCGTATTTAGTATTTTCTTTCCGATGCTCTTCTTCCCCCGAGAGTAAATATTTAGATATATTGCGCGACAAACCCGGCAAAAAATGTTCTTTGTGAGAGTGGAAATCGTATCGCAACAATATCTGATTTTCGGGTGACAATTCTTCTTTCGAAAATCTCGGATCGTCCCCGACTTTGTCAAGATCGTAATTGCGGGTATCGTCGCCGCTGCCGCTACCGCCTCCGTCGTCTTTGCTTTCGCCATCGTCGTCGTCGGCGTCGGCGTAGTTGACATTCCCACGGTGGTATTGATCATCGTCATCCGACGTCTCTTCGTCGTCGCTCTCTAGACCCCATCTTTCATTCTCGTAGAACTTTTCCGAGGGGTTATCTCTCTTCACCACTCTGTGCGGGAAACTTTGCTGCGATACTCCATCTGTCCCTCCACTGATTCGCATTTTGGCCAGTACTCAACTCTCGTATAAAAAATGCGCGTTACTATATGATATATCACAGATATAATATATCCAAGATGTGATCGAGTTTATCCTTACGCAATATCGCAAGCGCTGAGAATATATAGAATTATATTCTAGTCAGTAGAGTAGAAATTATGTTGGTCTAACGATCAACACGGTGAAATTGGTATTTCAAATGAGAAATGGTTAAATGAAGTGACGAGTGGCGCATATCTTGATTATTACAAAAAGCATTATCGACTTGAGCTTTATTCGTTGTATCTTTATTCGTCATGGAGCTGCCTGACTCTTGCGATAATTCTGGCGCAATCCTCACAGCGAGTTAAAACACGTTGGAGTAATTTTTGATATACTTACGAACTTCTAACACATCGGTCTCAAATTTGATTATGAATATTACGTTAAGTAAATCTACTTGTAAATAATTCTCTTTTTATGGCTCGGTCATCCCTCTCGGTATCTCATCTCACTTCATACACAATGTTTAGTCACTGAACGATTGCATTATTACTATATTTTTTATATTATTCCTGCTTAGCTTGTTATATTAACTCATAATCTTATTTGATATATCATTAGCTCCGCGGTCAGTACGTCGTTATGTGAGATTCTTTCGTGTAGAGCTCAAAATATGTGAGTGTGCGTGCGCTTTGTGCTAACGGGACGGCCGACTGTGAGGCATAGTGATGTTTATTTTCCGACGTTGACTCAGTCGATTTAGTCAGTTGTGGATACTCTGAGGAATCTTATCGAGGAGTGACTATGGTCACCGTAGGGGTATATAGTTAAGTACTGATATAGTTTTCCATTTTTCTCTAAAAACTTTCTTCGCGTATTTTCGTTATTCGTGATTCGGTGACGCAATAGCTTCCGATAGATTTAAACAATGGTATATTTTCTCAAGTCTGATATATATATATATGATTATAACTATCACGGTCTAATTAAGCGTAATTATGATAATCGTATATATATCTGAAGTAAAAACTTTACTCGGTTCAGAGTAAAAATCTACTATAACGTATCTTAGATATTCAGATATAATTAGTAATACTTGCTTATTAAAACCTCCACCTGCCTACCTATCATCGAATCTCCCTCGGCACCATAGCAGTATAATATATGTAAAAAATGGAACGAGGTATCAGTTAGATATTAGAAACCAGAAAAAGTGTACACACTAATAATCTATTCAAGATAGACAAGTATAAAACTGTAAAATGAATAGCTATGTAGAATGAACTCAGAAACACTATTATAATATACACTAGCACTTGTTTCATTATCTATTTCTGTCGTGATCGTATATCGTTTCGTTTCCGTTAGCAACACGCGATAAGGCGATATATTATAAACTATAACACTGACAGTATACAAGAGTGATATATCTCTGCTCCAGAAAACATCTCTTGCGCATAGCTACATTTGTTGTGATATGGTATGACGGTGTGAGGTCGACCTGACTCTCCCCCGCATAGTATGTGGCACTGATTTAGAGAAACGCTAGCATTGGGATTAGTTCCGACACAACTACACTCTATTCCTACACTCCACTAACAATCAAAATCTCCTCATATGTTAGCACCTCGAATACTTAATCTATCTCAATAATAACACACGAAAGATAATTATATATCATCTCGAGATTTTAAAGTGTGTAAGTAAAAAAATGCTATAAGGTCAAAACATTCAACTTCAGACAATGAGTAATATCCATCTATCTATTATATAGTTCGCACACGTCCGAAATACACGACGACTGGATTTTCGCTCTGAGCCTGTCGATGCTCTTTCTCTCGTTGTCGTCAGATCTGTTCAATCTATCGAGCGACTCGAAGGCCTGTTCTCACAACAAAAGGAGATAAAGTGTTCCTTGCTCCCACTGCATTGGTTTCTGTCGTTGTAATTTTTATTCCAATTTTTTCGCGCTTGGTATCTTTTATCTAGTCAATCAGCCTTTCCATAATCTATATGATTTGTACTGAAACATCTGCCACTGGCTTCTGTCTACTTTCATTCCGACACGAGGACGGATAAAACTAATAAACAACTCTTAGCATTAGTGCTCCTCCTGCGATCTATCAATATTTCACTCCTAGCGACTTCTTAGAAATGAAATCGTATGACCCTTTTTTGTTGCGGAAGTGAACTGTGTATTTTTTACATATTAATGACGGCACGCGAATGAATCGTAAATTTTTTGAAGTCTGGAAAGCATTTATACCAAGTAAGCACGCGCCACAGATGACCTCGACACTCGCACTGTGTTTTGGCAGAGTTTTCATTGAGTCGTGTTCGCACACAGTCAAAAGTTTTTCTACTTTGTCGACGAAATCGTTCACATCTTAAAAATAAACTCTTATCACACAGCATTCATCTTTTCCTGTTTACATGCTTCAATGACTTCGAGTCATTGGAATTATGAAATTTGTCATTCCGCGTATGTGCACTATTTGTCAGAGAATTGTGACGCTAAGGATATGTGGCTCGTCATACAGCGAGCTGCATCAAAGATCGGAGCAATCTCGGTACGTTTTCTTACACCCCAATTTCTAGTACTAAATTCCTTTCTTGAATTAATTCCGAGACATCAACCTATGATATTTTTATTTCTATTCATATAAACATGTGATCACTAATTCTCCATCACGCTTTTTGGCCAAACGCCGCTTTTAAAATGTGACCTACCAAGTGGAATCTCTGAAAGTCTCGGGTTTCTCATCTATTCGTTTTGAAATGTTTTTCGATAGTTTGGTCTGGAGAGTGAACAATAATAACTTCTTCTCTCTTTACGAAACCATGTGCGTGTCGTCTGATATGATTTATTCTGTGATCTGCGATCCTGACCATTTCACTCTCTCCGCCTAAGCAGTGCTTCCAGTTACATACCTTTTTTTCACTGGGTGTGTCTTTTCTACCATAACACTATCATAATCCAACTACGATTTCATATTCATATGATCACGATAGCGTCGTTCGTTCACTCCACCCTCTCAAGCATCATATCGCTTTTGCTGGCTGCGCCCCGAGTCCGTCCTAAGTTAGAACGTGATAGTACATCATCTATATCACAAATGTGCACACCGTACAAATATCGAATGTATCTTCCTCTTGCGTGTTCTCATCCCTACTGTTATGTCTACAGCATACTCTCTGCAGAGAATCCAATTTACGTTTTACTCATTTGCGCGAGTATTTACACCACAGGTTACGTGTGGTGTCAGTTATATATATATTGTGGCCTTGATATTTTCGCGAGATTTCGTATAGCTATTCGGAATGCTCCGAGTCGACATAACTTATTACCCATTTGGGTTCTCAATTGAAAAACACACTTCCAAGCTTCGCCGTGAGCTATGGCTGATAATACCATTCTCCACCGCCACTGCCTCATACACTTCTCATCTTTTGAATTCTCTCTACGTATCACGTAAACACACGCTCCTCCATGAATGGTCACGGCTAAACCGAACTCTATGGTGGAACTTGGAGGCGGCTCTCTCTTCGCAAATTGTGAATACTTATAATCCCTCACAAAAGGCTTTTGCCCTTTAAAACATTAATCATGACAATGAGGGTGTCTCTTTTTATACACACTCTCAGATTACCAATATGCAAGCACGATAACTTCCTTGGACCTCATGGTAGACAATAGTCCACCTACTCTAGTCTCCGCTGGATATAATATCAACAAGTACTTCAATGTGTTGAAGCAGAGTATGAATTGAGACTCTCTTTGTGCTATAGTATACATTTTCTCACTCCATGTAGCGGATCCGATATGAGGCGCACCTGATAACACGCTTGCATTCAATCACTTTGTCTGAGCGGTAAGTGTAAGGAATAAAAACTATATCTCCACTATTATAATAAGACAATACAATAGATATTCTATATGCATGAGAAGTTGCTGTTGAGGTCTAGAATAAACGATTATCTGTATCTTTAATCATTTTTTATTTACCTCTATCTTCGTAAGCGGGCAAGCTTAGGCCCAGGAGCAAGAAATAGCAGCGGTTAGGTAGGCTCGAGCGTGTGTTGCGCAGCGACTTATATGATCTCTCTGCGTCTTGATTTCACATCGGAAAATCTCTTTTCTCACGTATTATAGGCATTAGCACTACACCGCTAGTTACGGCGAGATTTCTCTAGAACGAGCTTGCGTTTAATTCTTCGTAATTGTATTATAATTGTGTGAGAGGATTGTGTATCGACTTAACGTACTTGTCGTGCGAAAAGAGTGTGTGGTATATATATATTCGTCCCTGCTAAGAACATTACCACAGTCGGAGTGCTTCACTCCACGACATTTTTTTTTATAGTCACACACTCTCGGATACCGTTCACAATAGACCCCAACCAATAACACCATATCACAGGTACGAACGTAGGTGGATATTCTGTATGGTACATTCTTTTCCTCACTGATAAGAGAGCAGTCGAGCAGCAAAACTGTAAAAAACAAACTCGTTCTCTCTTGTCAGCGCTCGCATGTATGGTGTCTCACTATCCTTAGTCATTGTGACAAAACACAATACTACCGTCTTTTATTCTGCACCCACCAGTCTCATAGGTGCTCGCTCCAAGTAGTGCCAAAGATTTGTAGTGGGATTGGGTACATACCCGAGTTCTCATCTCTCTAACGATATTTGTCCAAAGATAACTATAGAGTTCATTTCCATCCTACCGCGTATCCCACACTGTTATACTTCATTTTCGTCTCGTCTCAAGGCTCTTTCCGCTTTCCGCACTTATATCTGGACTATACCATAAATCCAACTTATCCATGCGTAGGCCTCCCAGAAATTACATCGTTGTTAGCTGGTGTTTATTTCTGACAAGGCAGCCTTTTTCGTCTGGTATTCACTTAGACTAATCCTCTTCCGATTTATAGTGTTCAGCTGCGAGATTATACTCACTCTCAACAACAAAATAGAGTCATATAAATCTGGGACTTTCTCTTATGTTAGCTATATACTATGAAGCGCGTAAGAACTACTCTGTTACAGAGAAAGACCGCCAAATCATGCATTTCGAAATAATATACTGGTCAAGACACTATTTGCGCTCTCACACTCTCGCTATAACAAAAGAGTTAGTGAGAGCAGGATACACATGTTTAAGCGAGCGCGCGTGGATTAGATCGTATATATATGCTCACGCGAGAGAAAAGTTAGAGTTCTTTAACTTCCTTGGGTCAGAAAACATCATAGGTCATTTTCCTTAAAGATTCACTCTGACAAACACACATCACACTCGTGTAGCATCAATACGATAATATCTCCTGCTCCTAGAGGTTGAGATTCAATCACTCCCTTGGGCTACGCCAAAATAAAGTATGAGACACACACGCTCAAAAATTTTTGTCTATTAGGTTGAGGTGCGCTCTCTACGGATTAGCAGATTTTCTCTCTTATAGCTCTAAGAGAACATCTATTCTTAATTCTAGTATATGTCCAAAGCAATTTATCGTATTACTAGCCTTGTGAGGTATATATATAATTTAGGGTTTTAAATTTTATATATACTTCACTATTGTGCACTCTAAACTCTATTGCTCAATTCTCACGATTCTTTTCTTGATTGACGTAATTTACCAAATGTCGGGAATCGAAAGATTCATATCTTCGTCCTTTCGTCATCGTCTGCCTTTTTACGTGATATCCGATGTTAGTTGATAACTCGGAAGTATGCGGAAATCTATATCGTTATGGTTAGCAATAAATAATATATATTTGTAGAATTCAAGCCCCTCGAGGAGATTTCTAATGAGGGACGACCGTTACGTTCTAAGGTAAGTTTAATTGGAGGTTCTTTCCCTTGTTCGTGTAATTCCGTCACAATTAAAATTTAAATACGTATCGCGCTCAAATTTATATTTCTCGCGCTTAGCAGCATGTTTAAATATAGCTTAGAATAATTTAAAAACGGATATAAAATACGTCAAAATAATTGTATGTCCTTATAATATGATTTTTGAACGTAGATTGACACGATCCGTACTTCACACATTATTTGTAATTAGAGATATGTAGAAACATATTGTATTTGAAATTACCCTCTCCGAACGAATTCTCTACTGGAATCGAAAATCGTGCTCAAGACTTAGACTAAGGACGTTAAATAGGAGCTGATTATATGTAACAATATTTCGAGTTTTTCGTTCATCGGACCCTTAGAGATCGGTAAATTTACTTTAATATAACCATTTGTGGAAAGATAGTTGTTTATAAATGAGTTCTCCTAATGATTATTCTAAAGCCACGATTTTGCAAAATTGTTTGTTCGGACCGCCCTCGCGGAATCGGTGGGATTAGGCGAGGAAACCTGAAAGTCGTCGAAAAATATTCTCAGATCATTACAACGATCGAAATATTTATCGTGTCTTTTGCTTCATTAACTGAGTTATAATATACACGTATATATATGCCATGAATTACTTATTATATATATACTATATATACTAATGACAAAGTCTATCTACATCTGATGTATAACTATATACCTGCCGTCAATTTACACTTTCGATTATATATATCACCTAATGCAACTATGACAGTTAGATATAGTACTCTGGTAGTATGATTTAATCAACGATATGATTTATAAAAATGAGACGTGGCAAAAATCCTATATGTGGACCACTGAAGAATATCAAATTCAATTGAAGTATATAGTGACAACACACGACGTATATATACTACTATAACTCGTGACATCAGCGACTCGAATTGAGGGGTACTCATGATATGATGATAGCTTGATAATTTATTTGCATCTTTGAGAAATATACATTCATTTATTAGATATGAATGCCAATCAAATCTAGTCTTGCTCTCGTGCCATGCTGTACACAAAGAGAATGTATAAATATCACCTTACTATTCGAGAGATTATGATAGCTCCACTTCACGTCGCGTTATTCATTACTTATACTCTATACTTCCTTTTACCTCCCTATTATTACATCACTCGTATTCTACTATCATCTATCGATCATTACGTATGGTAGTTAGAATATAGTATACTTAGTTATTAGTCTATTACGAATAAATCGTATATACTTAATATATATATTACGCTCGTTATCATAGTATTATACTATATGCTGAGTGATTGCGTCTAAGTACTGGACTATATGGCGCCGCTAATTGCGTGCGTCGTCTGGCCTCTGGGGAAAGGATCAACAATATCTCCTCGCATCTCCATACCGCACCGGTTTCGCTTACTTTTTTTAGATTAATATACGCGTGCAGGAAGGTGGGTGCAAATATCCGTGTCAAAGACTCTGTATTTGCTTATACCATTTTATCAATCATCTTCATGTCTTTTTTAATTAATTACTTATATACGGTGCGATCCACTTAATTATTTATGCATAAATATACCTTTTCTTCATCGGTAATAATATTTTGTTAAAAGATGTCGTAAGCCCATTTATATGTTTTACTCCATCTTTTAGCCTTCTCCGGTTATATTAAAATCAAAATATATTTTTACTTTAAGTTGCTGTATAGATAAGAAGCGCTCACCTATTTTATTATATACTACGTTCAGTAATATATAGCTAACATACTATATAGTGAGGCTCAAATCGGATGATGAGTATATTTTTGCAATGTATAATTGATATAACTATGCTAGTATATTATTTCCACCTATAAAGTGCACCCCGTGAGTATTAATTTTGAAAAATGAATTATGATATATAAATATACATATTTTATATTACAATAATAGTTACAGAACCAGTGAAGTAATGAAGGATAATACCATTTATTGCATGTGATATTTCTCAGACTTCTTTAAGAATTCACAATTCATATTATATATTTATCATTATTATTATTACCAGATACTTGGGATTACATAATACGATGATTTCACTCCTCTCTTAAATAAATACCAAGCTATGAGTGCTACTATAATATAATTAATTATTAATTGATATATTATTTAATAAAATATATAAGCAGATTATTATAGAATTGTGATCAGCTAGAAAGATAACGAATCATAGAGTGAGAATTTTATGAGTGGATCGTTATCTCACTCTTTAATCATAACTGTTATAATCGTTTATTAAGACAGGTATAATATTCACCTACCCGTTTCTATTTCTTCATCTAATTTCAGCCCGATACTAGTGAAATAATATCTACTTATGTAGGTGCGGACTTCGATACCAATTCACGTAATCATCACCATTAACAGTTCACGCTCAGATATCTTGATTTCTCGTTTTTTGGCGAGAGAGCATGCTTATAGCGTCCATACTCTCATACTATTATAGGTTCAGCTGCACTAGTGATCCCAAACGGATCATACACGCTAAGGTACTGTCCACGCTATCATTTTTTATAGCGCTTACGATAGGTAGGACACAATCTTACTCTGTTATCGATCGTCTACCGCGTCCTACCATTCCAACGTGGCGCAGCATACTCTAGCCGGGCAGCTATGTCCAATGATATCGTAACATATATTAGTTACGTCCCCTACTAAGATGCAGTCTCACTCTAGATCATTGTCATCTCTATCTTTAGATATACGTTCTCGTCATTGCGATGCTATTAATATATAGCTTATATATACCTCCGTAGTATATACTAACCATTTTTACTATCTATTTATATACACTATAATGTATACGGGTATCACTATTCAAATCGAGCTATACTTATTATACGCTATAATAAGATGACGTTCTCCGCACGAATATAATATAGATATAACCGTTCACATGATATATTACTGATCCCCTATTCACACTATAGTATACTATATTAACCGTAATAGACTAAGCTCACAGCGTCAGTATGGTTCTATATATTATATATTAACTATACGTTCGCATCCGCTCTCACAATACTATATTAATATACTGCGCAAATCTCTCATTCTAACGGTAAAATTAGCAACATCCTTATTTAACAATCCATCGACTAAATATTAGATCATCTTATATGCTAATACTCTACTTTCATTATATATATTATATATTATATATATAAGTACGTAAAAACCAATATAATATATATACTATATAGTTATTATATAATATAATCATTATCTTATATAGTAGATATATTAAGTAAGATAATTCAAATTACTACATAACAGTGACGAAAAAGTAGAGTGCATAGTTTTGCCTCACGACACAAATGTACTAACTCTTATTCTTCGTTGTTTTTAGTCAACATATTCTTACGATATACACTAGTCTCTCAGGATCGGTCCAGAATGGCAAAAGTAACAAAAACCTGGAAACATGTTCTCGTCAGTTTAAATGATATTTTGCCAGACAATGTTCCTATATCGATTTTATCTCATGGAGTCTCTTGTCCGATTCACACATTTCCTCGATTGCAAGACTAAGATTTCAAACTCTCGCACTCCTACTATGTACAACAACTACACACCTACTTGCCGAGGTATCTTAATTTATCATATCATCAGACGAACACATCGTGACCGACGTACAACACAACACACCTTACACAACACAATAAAGTAGAACGCGTCCAAATGTTTGTGACGAATCCCTTCATCTCGTCGGTGTGTATCTCTCGGTAATCGCTGATCTTTCAACCCCCTATTGCGCAATAGGTAATCGAGCGTGGATCTCCTAGGTAATCACACAACCGGTTTAGATCTATATATTATCTTCGTACATTAAAACTCGAGGTTCTTAAACACCTCAACGATAAATATCTCGTCTAGAGCTCTGAAATATCATAAAATATTTGAAATAATTTTATTACCGTCTTCTCAAATCAGTGTATATACTCTCTCTTATTCTATACTAGCAGCAGTGGAGGGGAAGCTCCTCCAGAGCAATAGTGGAAGGTATTCACATGCACGAGATGTGGCGAATATTTTTACCTTGTTGGTCGGTTGAAAATACGTCATACTGCACTCTTTCTTTGCGACTTTCTTCACCATCTTGTACGCTCGTTGCGGGTGTGGTCTAGAATTTTTCCTTTTATGTAGGTCTTGATACAGGTTTCCAAAGTAAATACACAATTCGATAACGTCCATTCCGGCTCCCCCGCGGTGAACCACTGTAGCGTGGAAATGTACACAAGGAGTTAGCATACCGACATATTATCTTAGTTCTTTATTTGGTTGTCACCCGAAGATTTTAAACATGACGGAGATTTGATAGATATTATTCAGAATAGTGTCACATATTTTGTTCACGCTAGTTTCGCGAATATAGTCACAAATGACTTCAACGCGAAATGCCGCGTCTGTATTTGTTTTAATGCAGAATAGGATAGCCGCAAAACTGGTCAGAGAGAAACGATATTAAAAAAAAATAAAAATGTTCTTGTAATTAACTAAATAGAGTAGCTTAATCACACTAAAATTAAAAACATTTCCAATGACGATTTTACATCCAATTTCCTCTGAATAATTAAACATTCCATAGTCATGTATTGGCGATTTGACTCCAGTTACCACACTACTACAGAGTGCTTGTAATATGTGCACTCCCGGTTACAAGATAAAGCGCACAACTTAAGTAATTGACATGGGAGTTTAGCTAGTGCTGTCTCACTCTGATTTTCTTGCACAATCGATTCTCATATATTTCAATGACAGATAAGATATGAAAACAGTTTGCCAAAATATAGTACAAGCCCTGGGAAACAATAAATCAATTATATAATAATAATATATTATGTATAATATTAATATATTATAGAATATTTTAACGCATACATTTAGCGTAATTTGCAGATAAAGCAAACAATTTTGGGCTATGTATTCTTACTATAATTACCACTACATAACACATGCTCACATGGTCCAATAATTTTCACAGCACCTTAAATGGAAGTGTTAAACTACTTTTATATAAGCACCAACAAATTTATTACAGTATGTTACTTTCACCTCCCCAGCCTTTTTTGATTTTTTGGATGAATAGTTTAGATCTTTTTCAACTCCTCAACCTGTGGGTTTTGGGGAAACTGTTTGTTCGTGACTTATCAAAAAAAATATTTCTTTCTCCGATTACAATCTGCTTGTAAAAGCATTGTATAAGGCAAAAGTGCCGTGAGGCGCATTCCCCACCATGCATACCTCCAATACCAATCCAACTACTATATATATATATAAATATATATATTATATATATTATATATATATATATATTATTATATATATACTATATTATACTATAATATTATATATATTATACTACATAATATACTATATAGTATATATATACAGGTAAATATATATATATACATAGTTTGATCTAATTCACGGCGCTAGAATTAAACTCTATTTAATTATTATAGATATATATAGTCACGTATATATAATAATATATCATGCACGGTTATGTAGCTTATTGCTAGTAAAATTTAAATTTTTTTTTTCTGGTTGACTCTTCTTAGGATTAAAATTATCATTTCTCACGGTGTTATTAGATAGTAATTATTGAGTTCTACAGAAATAACTACTTACTTATCTTATACGTACTTCTTTGACTCTGATCAGTATATTTAATAAACATATTCTTTCCACATACGAGTCACACGGGGTTGAGCTAGTAAAAGTCTTCAGATCGGGTGATATTACAAAGCGAGTTCTTTGGTTCACCCAATTATATCTGGTTTATTATATATGCTATGCCACAATTACGCAGCAAGGGTAGATCACGAAATATACAATTCGCCTCGCATCTTCCCGTCTTCACTTATAGTACGCTTAACGTGTTGTGTGCGGTGGCGGGAGCAAGATAATATTTCCGTGGCTTGCGTTCTGCTTTTCTGGTCAAAAAATCGAATTCCCAGAAATAGGTTCCGTTGAACATCAAGCAGAGTCTTTTGTCAATTTTCACGCAGGTATTGGCTACGGGAGTAAAATCGGGGGATTTTGCTAACGACTTTAAGGAATAAATTATTTTCGCTTGCCCTTCGTCCGCACGCAGGTATTGGCTACGGGAGTAAAATCGGGGAAATTTGCTAACGACTTTAAGGAATAAATTATTTTCGCTCGCCCTTCGTCCGGACAATTGTTGTCGTATTCATTCGAATGAATTTTCAAAATTCCAGAGTTCTCTTGCCTCGCGATGGAAATACATTTCAAGGGAACGTGCTCGCGGTCGTCGTTAATACGCTTGGCGAAATCGTTTGTAATTTTTGAAAGGATGTTCGCAGATGGGTTCGAGAGTTTTTTCTTCTCGCGGTCGTCGATATTACGGTTGGCGTGATCTTCTGTAAATTCCGAAGGGTTGTTCGCAGATTTTTCCGTGAATTTACCTTTCTCGCGGAGCTCAATTGTATAGGCGTGTCTCGAGTTGATTTTAGTTTCCATTGTTCTTAGCTTCTTCATACGTCAATCGCGTTTGATTGTTTATGTAGAACTAATTTTCAGTATCTGATAAATATCTGAAAATGTCTTCTTTTATATCAAAAATTTTAATGCTTTATTATTTTATTTATTATTCTATATAATTAAAAAATAAAAAAGTAATTTTATTCATTAAAAAGAAAAAGAAACATTTGAATCAACCTTTAATATTTATCATTTTTAAAACGTAATACGTCGCTTGTTG
Organism: Trachelipus rathkii; assembly: GCA_015478945.1. Taxonomy (NCBI): domain Eukaryota; kingdom Metazoa; phylum Arthropoda; class Malacostraca; order Isopoda; family Trachelipodidae; genus Trachelipus; species Trachelipus rathkii. The sequence goes on along the minus strand of JABUQX010024952.1, from coordinate 27,260 downwards.
TTTTTTTTTACGACGGCGGGCTTCGTTGCGCGCGCTTTTTACGAACGTAATCTTCATCCAAGTCTTTTATCGATCGTACGTAGGTCAGTCAATGTCGTCGCGCGCGACATAGATACTTAATCGTTAAATTTTTAGGCGCTCCGCTCCTAATATTAGACGAGACGCCTAGACACGGCGATGTTTACGAAATCTCGAATTCCTTTACCGATCTCGAGTCTCTTATTTCGCCGTGGCCAGTCGCTGTCGTCAAAAGCCTCGCGTTCACACACCGCCGTTCACGAACGGAAGTTCGATATTTTTTTTACCGATCGTATGTAGGTCAGTTGATGTCATTGCGCTTGACTTGGATAATTAAAAATTAAATTTTTTTAATCCATTCTAGTATTAGGCGCGACGAGTAGACACGGCGATGTTAGAAAACCTGGTATTATTTTATCAATATCGAGTTTCTTATTTCGTGGCAGCCAGTCGCTATCCCCGTCGCGCGCGACGCGGTGCACGATGAGAGGAGATATATAAGGTGGTGTGCTATTATATATTTCCTGAAAAACTAAAAAAACATTCTCTTTTTCTTAAAGAAAATTTGTCATCTGAAGAATTGTTTTAATGTAAGATTAAGGGAAATAAATATACACCTTTTCTTTGACGTTTTATTTAAAATAACCAAAAAATGTCAAAATTTCTGCAATATTATTAACAAAAATACATTTTAAATTAGTGAAAAATAAAAATGAGGTCTATACAATTCATCGTGTACGTAAGTTAAATCCGAGTAAAAAGTCTTCACTTTGTTCATTTCGCTCGTGAATTGATCTTCTAGAAAGTCTCGAGGAAAAAAATTCCCCGTCGACATTTTAAGATAAGTCGCGGAAACGAATTTCAACGATGTCATCCTTAATAAATCAACGTAATAGTCGATGCGCCGATGCATTTGAATCGATCTTTTCTGGACGTCATTATAATCTTTCTTCCCCTTATTCCAACTATCGTCATTTAATTTTTGCAAAACATCAACGATTTCGTGTTTTAAATCCCTAATTCCCACCGCTTTCACTGGTGCTTCAGATTTTCTCTCATCGTTCTTCCTTTGCGTACGAGAGCGTGACCTTTTTTGGCCTCTGCTTATCATCGTTAACTTAGCTCTTTTGGGTTGCGAGGATCCTCCCGCTGAATCTTCCCGAGTTTCGTCGAACGATAAGTGAGGAATTCCGTGATCTGAAATATCTCGCATTATAATTTCTTGAATGGTCGTTTTAAACTCATTCGATGCCTTTATGAAGTCCACTTTACTTTCCATATTTATGCTTTTGGATAAAATGAGCAGCTTTAAAAACGCCAACAGGGCCATATCACCTATATTGCAAAATTTGCGCTCGCCGTATTTGGTTTTCTTCATGAACGACAGCAGATTGAATGGTGAATGTTGGGCGTAGATTTCGAAAAATTCCTTCTTATTTTCTAACGTTTTATTCGTTTTTTCCACTTTAGGAAATACGAACAAGCCTCCTTTTTCTTGTAACAATTTAGTTTTTAACCAGTTTACGGTAGACTTCGATTCCTCTAAAATTAATCTCAGGTCTTGAAAATTTGACGATACGACTGGTTCTGATTGAAACTTCGTCGCTGAAGGAAATAATCCTTCGTCGAAGGAAAAATTAAACCAGCAGCTGTCGGTGCTATTATCAGAAATTATCGCGTGCGAAAGAAAACTATTCCACTCGGTATCAGAACGCTCACCTCCAGCGTTTCTTTTCAATTTATAACCAACCACGGGATTTATTCCCAATAAAAATAAAATCGATGAGGGAAGTCCGAGAACGTGCGGTGCTGGCAATTTATCCTTAAAATGTACCCCTAAAATTAAATCGAAAACGTCGTTGTAGGATAATTCATTTATTCTTTTCCAATTGAGACCGTAGACCAATCCGAGAAAGATTTCGATGACTATCAAACATTTCCGACGCATTTCCTCTTTCGGACAAGTTGAAGTCGCTTTATCGATTACGTTCAAGCTATTTTTTAACGCATTGAAAATCGATGAGCTCATTAATGGGAAAACTGGGGATTTCACTAGATTATTTTCGTGGGGCCTTTTTCCAAGTAATTTAAAACCATTAATGTTATTCTCCTCACTAAACACCATGCGAGTAAATAAACATTTAAGAACGTCGTCCCTCAGCAGCTGAGCCATACAGGAATTTTGGAATATCTTTAACACTTTAACGTAGTCATTCGGATTAATGTAGAACGATAGAAGGAA
>JABUQX010024952.1:12500-20000 GCA_015478945.1 Trachelipus rathkii | reverse complement strand
TTTTTTTTTATTTTTGTTTTTGTTTTTTTTTTCTAACTTTTTCCTAACCAAAATTTCCTAACCCAACATTAATATATATATATATATATAATTATATATATATATATATATAATATATATAATATAATATATTATATATATATAATATATATTATATAATATATGATATACCAAAAATTAAACCAATCTATAACTGTTGGTTCACTGACATCTAAATAGGTTACTACCCTTGAAACTGTTTCGTTATGTACAAAGAAATACATAATTAAAAGGGCATCAGTGTAGGAAATTCTAATATTTGAAAAAAAAATAATATTTGGGAGAAACAGTATACTTTTCGAACCACAATGTTTACTAGTACATTAAAAATAAAACTTTTCTCCTATTTTGGTAATTTCACATTCTTTGTGACACTTTCTACAAACCTTTTATCTAGTATCAAACTAAAATGTTGCAGCAATGCTAACAGTATAATCATTCTCACAAATTTGGAATAAATCCTTCAAATTCATAATTTTCAGAAAAATTGGAACAAAAAATACGTCAACTTCACGGAACACAGTAAAAAAATTTATGCACCTTCAAATTTATATATACAGTAGATATTTGAAAGGTTTCCAAATAATACTCAATTGAATAAAGTAATCTTTTATATATATATATATATATATAATATATAATATATATATATATATATATAATATATATATATATATAGTATATAATTATATATATATATAATATATAAATATATATATATATATAATATAATTATATTATATATATACTACATATATATATATATACATACATATATATATATAATATTATATATATATATATATATATATAATATATATATAATATATATATATATATATATATATATATTATATATATATATATATATATATATATATATATAATGTATATTGTATGTTAAATCTATATCTGAGCTATGTCTGTGTTTCTATGAATAAATTTATGATTCCTCGGTATCTTGGGTATAATCGATACACATATATCGAAAATCGATTTTAAAATTTAAATATCGATAGGTCAGAAAGAAACTTAAGTTTACCACAATCTATTACTAGTCAAACAAATAAAATATATATATATTATATATATATATATATATATATATATATATTAGATATATAAATATAATATATATAATATATATATATATATAATATATATATTATTAAATATATATATATATATAGATATATTAGTTTACAAACAATCATAAGTCAAAGCAAACTGGGATCGGCCATTCATAAATGCCTTACACATGACGTCATAATGCGGAATTTTTTTGAACTAAATTTAGTAAACAAAAGCCTTTATTAGGACCCTATTTTGAAAGCTCCTTCGGTGTTTTTTTCGAATTCTTTTGTTAATTTGATATAAAATATAATAATTGTGCAATAATTTTGTTTGCCCAATCTAAAGTTATTAATTTTTATTAATAATTTAATACTATTATATTTTTTCGAGCTTAAAAAAGCTTCAGAATTGGGTCAGATGACGCAGCTTGTCCTATCAATGGCGAAAATATATTGAATCATCATCAAATTCAAACTTTTTTTTTGTTTAAATATGTTAAAACTGTGATTTTTATGTTATCAACATATAATTTTTTTTGAATTTATTAAAGTTTCAAAAATATCGGCAAATTTGGTGACAATTTTCTCATGCCTAGACTTGATTCTCATAAAAACGGACCCATTAGGCCTATTGAGCAGGGAATTTAGTAATTTTTTATTGTAAGAAAATAACATTTAATATGTTGCCTGTTGTTATCAATCATAAAATTTTATTAAATTCCCTGCCAAGCCACGATTTTAAAGTCAACAATTAAAGACAATAATTTTGAGTTACAATCTAAAAAACATTTTACCTGAGGAATTTATCAAAACAACTCTCTAAATTTTGTAAAAAATTGAATTAATTATTTTGACTTCATTTAACTAAGGGAATTGCTATAAAATTCGGCCTATATAATTTTTTTTTTAATTTTTTTTAAATAATATCTGACGGTAAATGGGCTTTGAAAATGAATTCTGGAGACTTGATAACTTTTTTCAAGGCTCATATAACGTTTTTTGTTTTTTTTTTACGCATATTCGTTTTTTTGGCATAAGACATTTCAAAACATTTCAATAATAAGTTTCATGAAAATCGGCTGGCTTCGATATAATTGATATTTTCGTCCATAAACAAATGTTACAAATAAGTAATTGGGAGGCCTATTATTTCATATTTATCTTTTTTAAAAGCAACGTTTTCTCAATGAAAATTAATAAATACATTATTTCTTAAACGATATATAAAAAATAAATAAATTAAAACTAAACCCGCATTTCTATACGGCGGTATAATATATATATATATATATTATATATATATATATTATTATATATTAAATATATATATATTATATATATATATATATATATATATATATATATATACTATAATATAATATATATATATATATATATATAATATATATATATAATATTTATATAATATATTATATATATATATATATATATTATATATTTATATATATATATATATATATATATATATATAATATATATATATATATATTATATATATAGTAATAAATAAACATATATATATATATATATATATATATATATATATATATATATATATATATATATATATGTATATATATATATATATATAATAATAAAATAATATAAAGATTATGTTCCAACGTACGTTTTCTTTCGCACACGCAATGTTCGTTCGTTCGTTGTTTCTACTTACGCTTAACTACAAGCACACAAGTATAAAGGTGATTTTCTCTCGACTTTGCGTTAACTCATAATTATATAACCACGAGCATGCGTTGCAGCCAGCGTCTGCAGCCATGAGTGCAGCGCGTAAAGCCGTCCAAGCCACACGCTCGAAAATGTCAGTTGAGTATAGGAAATCTACATCAACTGCCATATATATATATATTATATATATATCTATATATATTTATATTTTATTATGTATATATATATATATATATATATATATATATATATATATATATATATATATATATATATATATATATATATATATATATATATATATATAACAAATAAAAACACAGTGTGATAGGTATTCAAAAATAACCCTTTAAGTAATTTCACACTGCTGGGATGTGAACCTGGGCCCTAGCAGATGTCCGCGTAAGTGTTTGACGACCACGCCACGATGGACTAAAAGTAAAGCGCGAGAATTGTTCCTGTGGTGAATATATCACCCACCCAACAGGAACCACGACGCACTCTACCCGTCCACGCTCGGGCGTAGCGACAAACAGGGCACCGCGCAGAGTGAAATACTTTATAACCGGGGAATATATTGTATGTATAATAACTGCTACAATATATTCCCCGGTTATACGGTATTGGCATAAATAACCCTTAAGTAAATTTCACACTGCTGGGATGTGAACCTGGGCCCTAGCAGATGAATGTTCCGCGCTAAGTGTTTGACCGACCATATATATATATATATATATATATATATACTTATAATATATATATATATATATGATAATATATATATATATATATATATATATATATATATATAATATTCGGCTACACACGCACATATATATATATATATTATATATATATATATATATATATATTTATATAATATTTTTTTTTTTTATGTATATATATATTATATATAATATATATATATAAATATATATATATATATATTATATATATATATATATATATATATATATAAATATATATATATATAAAATATAATTTATATATATATATATTATAATTATATACTATATATATATATATATATATATATATATATATATATATATATATATATATATATATATATATATATATATATACTATATAATATATATATATATATATAATATATATAATATATTATATATATATATATATATACTAATATTATATATATTATATATATATATATATATATAATATATATACTGTTTGGTATATAATATATATATATATATATATATATATATTATTATTATTATTATTTTTTACAGTGAAATAATGTTAAATAATCCTTCTAATAATAATGAACATGATTATGCAAATTATTTGAAAAATACGAAGAAGTAAATGAATTTTTTCCTTCCATGTTAGAAAAATATTTGGAAAATATTTATTTGAAAAGTTTTTGTTTTACAGACATTCTTTGGTTCATTTGATAAGATGTAAACTAAAAGATAATAGTGTTGTTCACCTTGCTGAAAGAAACTTAAAGGCAATAGAATAAAATCAACACAAGGGAGGAGTTGAGAAAGGCATGTAATGCAATGATAAAATTTGAAATGAAAAACGCAAATCGTTAAAATAAACGAAATAATTTCTTGACAACATGAAATTCCTTTTCTTTGGACAAGTTTTGAGAGCAATTATATACATAGTCTGTAATTCAAGTTTGCAAAAAAGGAAACGTTGGAAAACAAAGCCAACTTGGCAGTTTCCCAAATTGGTCTTTCTTTTTTAACAAAAGAAAGAGAGAGAAAGATGGAGAAATGCAGATTAGATGCATTTTCAAAGTTTTTGAGCTTCTATTTACTTGGTCTGCAACGTTCGTAGGTAAAGACTTCGTTCGCGCGAACCTTTTGTACAAAGTTATCAAAGTTAAATACAAATGTTTGTGCAAAGTGAGCCTTTGTGTGAGTTTGTTTTTAAACAAAGATACGCATGTATAAGCACTAGAAAACACAATATTCTATACGGACTTTATGGAACAAAAAAAAGGGAAACTTTGCTTGTTCCATTTAAGTTTATTTCGGTTTTCCGATTTTTTCATATCGTAAAATTCTTAGAAATTTTTTCTTTCCCTTTGGCTTTATTTAAAAAGCTTAACTTAAATTTTAAGGCATTGTTCGAGCAGAAATAAATGTTCTTGCAAGTCTTTCCTCTTTTTATTGATTATACTCTAAGGAATGCCTACTACTCATTTATTTTAAAGGGACGATGTATTTTTTATTCCACTTCCTCAGAACATGGAGATAAGAAATCATAATAAAATGAAAATGGTTCTCAAAATTTAACTTATCATCCAATAAAATTTCTTTTACACATTTATTGACCATTTAGCCACACACACACACACACACCACACACACACACACACACACACACACACACATATATATATTATATATATATATATATATAATATTATATATATATATATATATATATATATATATAATATATATATATAATATATATATATGTATATATATATATATATATATAATATAGTATATATTATATATATATATTATAATATAATATATAATATTATATAATATATATATTATATATATATAATATATAAATAATATATTTTATATTATATCTAATATATATATATATCATATATAATATATATATATATATATATATATATATATATATATATATAATATTAATTATATATATAATATATTATTAATAATATATATTACATAAATTTAGCTTTAAAAATTTTTAAAAGGTTTTAAAATGCAGAGGTTTTGAATCATAATCCAGATCTCTTCCGTCAGATGCTACGTATTATCTTCCACTAAAAATATTGTTAGAATTGGAATTTACAATAATTTTACACGCCGGTCATATATATATCTAATATATATAGATATAACTATATATATATAATATATTATAAATATAATATATATATATAATATATATATATATATATAGATATATAGAATATAGTAATTATATATACATAATAATATATATAATTATATATATATATAAATATATATATATATTATATATAATATTATATATCATATAATATTATCATACGAAAATAAGATATATGCGTATATAAATAAAAAAATTAGGTATATATAAATATTTATATAGTATATATATAATATATATACTATATAAATATATAATATATATATATATTATATATAGTTATATATATATATTATAATATATATATATATTTATATATTATAAATATTTAGTATATATATATATATATATAAAATTATATATAATTATATATAATATATATAATAATATATATTATATATAAAATTACTATATAATATAGTATATTATTATATAATATATAGGCCTTATATATATATATAAAATATATATATTAATATATATAGATTATATATATAATATATTATATTATATATAATATATATATTAATATAATATATATATTATAAATATATATATGTGAAGGTGACTCGTTTCTTAATATTTTAAACTATTATATATATTTTAAAGCCAAATTAATATACAATTTAACAAATTCCTTTGAAAATTCCTATTCACCACTCCACGGTTACGGGGTTCAATTGTCTTTCCCAAGAAAATGTCTTTGTATTAAAAATGAATGATTGTTTTTGGTGGTTTTAATAATAAACAGTATTCTAAATATACAGAATTTATAATATACTAATATATATATATATATATATATATATATATATATATTATATATATATATATATACATATATATACTATATATATATATATATATATATATATATATATATATATAATATATATTATGTATTTATTTATATTATATATATATATATATATATTATAATATATAGTATAGATAATATATATTTATATATATATATAATATATAATATATATATAATATTAGTAATATCTAGAATATATAAAAGAGGTGCAGTCCACCCGAAGCAAGGGAAGCAAAAAAGGCTAATATGAAAAATTGAAATAATTCAATTATAAACAATTACATTAATTATTTCAATTAATTATTCTGTTTTATCAATTATTTATTTGATTGTTAATCACAATAGGAGACGAGAGAGAGATGAGAGAGAAGCATGAAGATAGAGAGAGAAGAGGAGAAGAGAGAGAGAGAGATGAGAGAGAGGGAGAGAGAGAGAGATGAGAGAGAGAGATGAGAGAGAGAGAGAGAGAGAGAGCAATGTAAACTGACTCATTCATAAGTAAATGACAAAAGGATGCTTTTAAAATATAACCATCCCTTCTTCGCTGAATTGCTCTTCTTTTTTTCTAACAATAAATCACTAAAAATTAGCTTCTTCCTATTCAAAAAAGCACATTTTCTCTCCGCTCAAATACAAAATTTATTGAAAACATTAAAATTCTTTGAAAATATTTTATTTAAAAATTTGAAATTTATAAGGTTGTCTCGTAAGTCGTGAGCGTTTGTTTTGCCGAGGTCATTGGGCATGATAAATGTGTCGTTTCAAACTATGTCTGTATGTTATTCGAATGTGCTGATACTGATAAGCATGAAATGTGTTTTTATTGTGAATTACGTGGTAAATTTCTTTATTTTTGAGATCATTATAATGGAGTGTCAAGTCAACAAAATCGATCATTTTTGACACCATTTACTGTTTGCGTGTGAAGGCCGCCCAAGCTGCTCGTGG
>JABUQX010024952.1:0-5000 GCA_015478945.1 Trachelipus rathkii | reverse complement strand
GGATATATTATATATAATATTATTAATATATATATAATATATAAAGGTATATAACTTATAAGAAGTTACTTCTATCATACCGCATGTGAATTGTGAGAATCTCTAGTAATAACTAAGATAGGTACATAGTATACATGAGAGAAAAACTGATAAAACATTGTATGGAATCAGCGTATGTAATTTGTATGTTGAGTATGGACTATCTGCTAAAAAAAATTCTTTTATCTTTATTTTTTATATTATTTTTATTTATTAATGTCCAGAACTCGAATAGGTTTCGTGCGGAAAACTAAATAACAATATTTATAATGAGCATTTCTGTAAATCTTCTTAGAGCTTTCGTGCATGATAAAAAGATTTTTTTTATTTAAATATATGTATATACCCTATATACCATTGTCAAAGGAGTATTACGGGAGGTCTTTCGTGCCTCACTGGAGGACGAACGGGGTAGGACTATTTTACCCCCTTCCGAGGGAGGGTCTGTGAATACCTACTATATCACCATATTCTTTATGTATTATATATATTAGGTTGTCAGTATGGTTCCCTGCCAAACCTCCCCTCCCCAGCTGTGATAATACTCCATAGCAGAAGACCGAAGTCGGAACGAGAAGCACAACAGCACGTGTTTAAAGAATATATAATCACATTTCGACTGATTCCATTTAATGTAACAAAAATATAAGTTCTCATTCTTTCTTAACTCGCTAATATCGATCATTATGTATGAGATATAATAAATAATTTCACAAATATAAATAAAAAAATATATAGTTTATTTTATACTTATTTTATTATTCTACAATTACAAAATTCTTATAAAGTTTATGAAACGACGTAACGCACTCATTTAAGCCGACAATGATTGATATCCAGCTATCGTCACACTGAGTGAGCCTATCTTTCATGTTTCGAGTGTGTGAAGATATTATTGTGCGTGACACTCTATCTTCTATTTTGGCACATTATATAGACTAAATAATATCTATGGTCAATAATACTTGACCGTAAATGCTAGAGTATCATTAATGAGTAATTAATGTATTTGTTACCTTTTTTATAATTTATAAAATATAGTTGTTATGAGATTATGAAATAATGTCATATTTAATGTATATATTCATTATATGTATCGGGCCAAAAAACGATATATATATAATATTAATATAATATGAATAATAAAATATTAAATATATATATATATAAAAATATAAATATGTATTCTAATTAAGTATATAAATTATACTATACTAAAATATATTTTATAATTATTATATATATTATATAACTTATACTATAATATATGTATATGACTATAATTATAATACTTATTAATTAATATATTAACTAATACTTATAATAAATTATAATAGAGTGATATATTATCTATAAGTATATATATATATATATATTATTTGATATATATATATTAATATATAATATAATATATATATATAATTATATATATATATATATATATATATATATATATTATATAATTACTAATATATATCATTGAAAATGTGTGGAAAAACACCTAGAATAATGCTTGGTAATTTTCTACGTTTTATGAGAGTATCCTGTTGGAAACTCGCTGCACAATATAATAAGTCTAATACCACCTAGAGAATAGCGGGTGAGATAATAAATATTATCTGATAATTATCAAATTCTACCACGGAAAGGGTTTCCCGCTCTTTATCACCCCTTCGTATCTGAGACGAAAAATTATTTTTTTTCAAATACAATAAAATAATAATATAAAGTTATAAAATAAGTGGTTATAATTAAATACAAATTAAATAAATAAATAAATTAATTAAAATAATATAAATTAAATAAATACTTATTATAAATTATATAATATAATATAAATTAAAAAAAAATAAACTATAATAAAATAAATTATGATAATAAATATTAATATATATTAACATAACTGTATATATGGACCTATCCGCACTGAGCACATGAGCTTATCGATACCCCTGCACGTTCCCCTTCCACGTATAGGAGGGGGCTCCATGCACCCCCTAAAAATTAATCTGTGAAATCCCCGCAGAAGGCCCTTGAAATTTATCGAGGCCTGGTGAGGTGAGGAGCCGCAGTTGGAGAAAGGATATTCTGAGTCGGAGATTGCGCATTGAGTATCAGCGATTCCTTAACCCAGGAGGAGGGGTTCTAGAGGACCTCCTCCAACCCGCGGATGAAGCGGGGTCCCTCTGACAAAACACGTGAACAATATATAAATCGCAGATGAGACAGCGTAACCACATAAACAGAAGTAGATATTTAATTAAATGATGGAGAGACAATAATGGAGAGGAGTCGTCATGATTATGAGTCCACGGCACCAGCGAATAACGAGTGAGCTCGAGAGATTATATAGCTATAGTTCAGAGTATTGGCATTCTAGGCAGAGCGAGGAGTGTGTACGCCACATATAAGATATATTCGAATAAATTGAGTCTTAGAGTGCGTGTGATGAGTGTGAGCTCATGTACTGAGTGTGAGTGATAATCATAAATATAATTTACGTATTATCAGATATCCACTGTATAGAGCCTTCTGAGTATAATGACGGTATGAGTAGTCCTCCGTAATAGAGCGGCCGAATTGTACGCGAGAGAGCTACGTGAACGCTGGTGATGAGAGAGAGTTGCAATTAGATATATATTATGCGGAGAGGAGAAGGAAGAAGGAAGAAGGATGATAGGATATAGTAAGTCTGTGAGAATGAAGAATCAGATGTTGGTGACACGACGGTGTGAAGTATCTCGTGAGGAGACGAGCGTGTGCGTCACGTAACAGAGTATCGTATCGTCATAACCGCCATGTCACTATTTTTAATGAATGGAGCATTTTTATAAACTCGAGAGAGTTTCCACCATATATAGCTGCTCTGTTTACTAATAAAATACGTGCAATATGTCGTCAATTGCATTGCACTTATCATGTACAAAGAATAACCTCGATTTTCATAGAAATGTAGAAGACTGACATTTTATTTTTTCAAATCTTCAATTTTCTTTTTTAATAAAACGTTATAACTAAATTATAATTTATTATTGCTTATTTTATATTGTATGTATTTATAATTATTTACAATTTATTTATTCGTTAATTATTATTATATTTTATATAGATTTAATTTATACATATATTAAACTTTTCAAATTATTTTATTTTTTTTACTATTAAATATATTTATTTTTTTATTATTTAAAAGGTTTTATATTTTGTAGAGCACCATTTATATACTTTTTTGTTTATAAATTTATTATTTAATTTTAATTTTTTAAAAATTTTTTGTTATATTATTAAAAGTTATTGTACCATGATTACGTTAAATCGTGTATTCAGTTATTTGGAATAATTTTTTATTTAGTCTTCGAGTATTACTTCAAGTTTCTATTCTAGAAAACTCACCTATGTTTTGGGCGAAAAATTCATGAAAACATTTAGATTAAATAATAAATCTAGTTTTCGATATATATAGCTAGAACTAGGTTATGTTTTTTTTTCCTCGCTTGTCCTCTTTTTAACTTACATTTTTTAGCGCTTTCTCCCAACTTCGCTTTTAGCGTAACCATTTGCCTATTTGGATAGCCATTATTATAATTTATATACAGATTTAGATTCCACTTTTTTAGTTGATCAATAGTATTTTTTTCTTTTTTTCTACAATTTCGTGAGTTTGTGTGAGTGCGCGAGTGGGTTTTTAAAAGCTTTTGATTTATTCCGTAATTTCTACGATATTTACTGTCAAATAGGGCTTTCAGCGTTTTTAAAATTTCAGGTTTTAAATTTAGTTTTAGCGTACGATATTAATTGATTTCCTCCATTTCTCCTTTTGCTCTTTTTGTCTGTTTGTTCTGTCTGTTTTTTGATTAGATTGTGTGGTCTAATGTATTGTGTGTTGCTGTTCAGCTGTCGCTGGCTATTGATTATGGCAGATTTGCTAGCAAGGAGCGCGCGAGTGCGATTGTGACTTTACGTCAATCAATATGGCTTTGCAAACGTCCATGAACTCTGGTCGCACGACATCACACTTCCCCAACACTCTCACTAAACTATAAACCCTAATTTTAATATTTTGCCCCGACCTGTGCTGATGAACCAGCAGAGCGGCTAAGATTTCATCCTCTAACTCGTTTAATATTTCAAACTAATAAAATTAATTATATTTTCTCTTTCTTGAAGGATGGAGTATGTGCCTGTGTAAACATTCTAAAACTCCTATAACAAACGTATCTCGTAATCCTCGAATCTCCTACTTTCGATGTTCTGTGGCTTAAAATCTTTCTTCCTTCTAACCTAACAATAATGAAAACTTGCTCTCTTGCTGCTGAAACCTGCAGGACGTATTGAGAGACGAGAGAGACAGATTTTCATTAAGCCTGTACCTCTCCTAGATTATTGAACCTATGGCGTCAACGCCAACGTCTTCACTACATACACTGATCACGAAACACTGTCGTAAAGAGTATCCTTCGTGCTTAATTATAATAGCTGCCCAAAGGCGATTCACATGGTAGAGCAGAGCGGAACTTCTTCCTGTAGTCTATATATAAAACGTCACAGACCTTCCTCACACCCAGCAGCTGAAATGGATGGGTTCCTCTTCGGTACTGATTATATAGGTGGTCGAGGAAGCCGAATCATTCAGTATTCTCAACTGATCTCTGGAGCAAGACTAAATTTAAACAGAACCTTACATGACATTTCCGGATCGTCCCAAACCATTGTTTGAAGCACACTTGAACCTATGTCTATCACGCTGACTAGTCCCCTTATTTCTATGAATACAAGCGCACCTTCACACCCTTCACAACTACCTCTTCCTAATATAGGAAACACGTCTACGATAAATCTCGAATCTCCTAACTTCGATGTTCTGTGGCTGGGTAAAAATCTTTCTTCACTTCTACTACAAAATAATTCCTTGTGGCTTCTGCTACTTAAAACAAGAACAGATTTCATGCCTTGTTTTTGCA
>JABUQX010024951.1:0-7500 GCA_015478945.1 Trachelipus rathkii | reverse complement strand
AGCAGTAAAGTAGCCTAGCACAGCGCTACAAACGTAACCTATTCACACATTTTTCAGCATTTATCTCTAACAATTCAATGTCGTAATTATTACTTAAAACAACTGCTTTACGTAGCATTTAGAGTTATCATTTCGATAAACCATAGCACAAAATGATTCTCTTTATATACTAACCATCGAATATATGCTAACAAAACAAGGTTTTCATATTAATAATAAGCTAACATGCATAATGATGAACTAAGAATATAATGTCAACGAACAACTAAACAACTTAAGCACGAATAAAGTGTTAACATTAACAAATTCACACACTTAACACCTGTAATAATAACATTGCATAACAAAACGTAACCTATCAATTACTTTTCCAAGCATATCTCTTACATATTAACTTAATTTTACATTTACACAGTAATATTTAACAAGGATTTATCATTAAATCTTGGTCCAATTATCATACATACAAACGAAATACTGCTAACCATAACAAAGTATTTATCCAAACATAACACAAAAATAAGTTCGTTATATAACTGACATCGAATATAATGCTAACGTAACAAGTTTTTACATTAATAAAGCTAACATAACATAACCTTTGAACTAAGAATATAATGTTACAACGACAAACCTAACACACCATACGTCCGAATAAACTACTAACATTAAAAACTTCCGCACTTAACAGCAGTAAAATAACCAACACTTCGTACAAAACGTAGCCTTTCACAATTTTTCAAGCATATCTCTTAACATATCAATGTTAAATTTTACCATTAACCAAGTAATATTTAACAAAAATTAGCGATTAAACCTTCTAATCAGTCATACCTTGACAAGAATATATTGCTAAACGTAACAAATTTTTTACATTAAATTTCGTAATATTTAACAAAAATTCATCACAACCTCGTCTAAATATCACAATCCACAGCGAATAATTGCAAACATAACCAAAGTTTTAATCAAACAGAAAAATATACAAAATTTATCCCTACAGTAACATAAAAATTAAAGTTCTATTGAATAATATATCACAGTAAAGCGGTAATAGTTCAACTGATTTGTAAAGCAACGTAAATGTCTGTAAATCAGGTAAACAAACCACCCCATCCCTGCATACCCACCCATCCCACCTTGCCTATGATCTATGAACTATTGATTCAAGTTATATTTCGAGTATCATTTTGGATTAAACATACATAAAAAAACAGTCTTTAGTATAGCTGACCTGACAAAATATATGACTTAGACCAAACAGTTTGCATCAATAAAGCAACAATATCATAACCGCAAATAGAATATAAATGTACAAAGGCAAGCCTAACATACCTCGCGTATGAATAATCAGCTAACATCTGAAAATTCCCTTACTTATCAAAAGGTAAAGTAGCTAATAGTTCATACCAATACTCGATATGTTCCCACTTTTCTCGCATATCAGGAACAGGTAAAGCCGTATTATCTAAACAAAATCCCTTAACAAATGGAACCAATCTATCAAAGGTACCAACATCTTGAACTATGAATTACACTATCTCCATAAAGGGTCCACTGTTATCGAGTAGACACGTTCAATTGACCTATTGAAATAAACATAAGACATTACGCAAAATTCTAGGGCAACACAACATTACCCAACAAAACTTAACCTAGGCTCACGTTTCTAACACATCAACGTCAGTTAACACAGTAATATCTTACAAACTCATCATATTCTCTAACAAATCAGTCGTTATTTTCACAATGTGTCATAGCTAATACTTTAAACATAACGTACCACATACGATATAAACAGTTTTCATTAATCAGGAGTATCTAAAGCACACATAACCTTCCGAGAGAAAAACCCAGGGGGATGTGCCCTTTTAAAGGGTCGTGAATTTTGAGAGGGGAATCAGCCCCGAAGGTTGTGCAAGCAGGCATTACCCCTCGAAGGAGGGGTAAGGCCTCATCCCTTCGGGCTGAGGCAAAACCTGCTTACACCCTTCGGGGTGATTCCTCCTCTCAAATTCACCACCCTTTCAAGGGGCGCATCCCCCCTTGGGTTTTCTCTCGGGAAGTGATGTGGTGCGTTTAGATACCTCTTGATTAATGAAAACTGTTTATACTATATATAAATATATATATATATATATCATATTAGTATAATATATATATTATATATATATAATAGTATAATATATATATAATAGTATATATATATATAGATATAATATATATATATATATACAATTTATATATTTATTTCAAGGAATAAACGAATGAAGGTAAATATTATTATTATTATATATATATATATATATATATATATATATATATATATATATATTATATTATATAATATATATATTTATATATATATATACTATATATATTATAATATATATATATAATATATATATATATATAGTATATATATAGTATAATATATATTTATAATTATATATAATATATATATATATTATATATATTATATATATATATATTATATATATAGATATATATATATATTTTATAGTATATTATATATATATTATAATATAATTATATATATATATATATATATATATATATTATATATATTAAATAATATATATTATATAATATATAGTATATATAATTTATATATATTTATATAAATATATATATATGATATATATATTATATTATTATATTATTATATTATTATATATATATATATATATATAATATATATTATATATAATAATAATAATATATATATATATATATATATTTAGTATATATTATATAATAATAAAACAATTAAAATTTGCAAAAAAAAATTTTTTTGGGAAGTGTATAAATTGTCCTTTGGTTAAAATTTTAAATGTTTAATGAAATCGAATATAAGATTACTTTCATTTTAGCTCAAAACTTATAAGAACTGATATAAATTGGTGTGTAAAATACTACTATATAAATATAGTATATTATATAATATAATATTATATATATATATATATAATATATATATATATACTATTATATTTTACTATTAAACACCAAATTGGTATACCCCGTATTCAAGTCGAGGGGGTGTTGCAGATAAGTCAACAACTAAAGCAAATCACGGCAGAGAGCCAGGCGCAGGCGTTGAAGGGGTGCGGAGATTAAATTTCAGGGCCAGGAACACGAAGATGAGAGATTCACACAGAAACAGATTGTGGCAGGAAAGAAGGAAGCCCCGCAGAGAACTAGCCTGAGTTAACTACATCAACACCAAAACCATGGCAGACCACAGCACCCCTAGTTCTACGAGGGCGACCGTAAAGGGGAGGGTACGCGAGTGATAAGCTCCCTCGAACACCTGCCGCTGCGGTACCTATAGAAAGAGATAAAGCACCAACATCAGGCCGCAAAGAAACTGGAAAGACAGAACAGTTTATAAGCCATTTTGCCGTTGACTCGAACCCTACCCAAAAGCCGGGTGAAACCAGAGCCCCCCCAGATATTAGAAGCGTACTCCATACAAGGGCGGATGAGGCCCTGGTATAGCTGGAGCAACTGAGAAGAAAAAAAAAGTCTCGCTGGTCTAAACAGAACTCCCAGTTTCTTTTGAGGCCGCTCTAGCAACCGTTGTTGTGATGTGAGGTTTTCCAAGACATCTTTTTGTTTATGTTAAGGCCAAGGAGGCTTCTATATTGTCAAGAGAGACGAGCAGAACCGTTCGAAGAGATAGGAAATAGAAGGTGTCTTAGATAGGGAGATTTGTAGAAGTTAGTTTTTTTAAAGAATGAATTTTCACAAGGTTCAGACGACCCCACCTGGAAATTCTATCCAGAATAAGCAGGAATAGAATCGGAAGATTAGACGAGGAGGAATCTAAAGTAAAAGAAGGAGCAGAATTGAAATAGTTTGAGAATGACGGGTCGAAGTCCATCGGCATATGAGTGGATAGACTTAGATGTGCAGGTGAGAAGAATCAATTAATGAACAGAGGAAATAAAGTTAGAAGATAGGACAGAAAACCCTGAGGAACACCAACTATTGGACAAGAAAAGAAGAGTAAGTCGCGCCCATCAACAACAGCCGTTGAAGCCTTTTTGAAAGAAAACGTAGACATAAGTTAGCAAAGAGAGGAGGAACCAAAGAGGGGAGCATGGAGAAGCAGTGACGCGTTGCCATACCCAGTCAAATTGCTTCCATACTGTCAAGCGCACACACGCAAGTCTCCCCGTAGTTTTCTAAGGGCGGAAAACAATAAATCAGTTAGATAGGAAGTATATGCCAGTAGACATCGAGCGCCGAAAGCCGTACTGGCGAGCGGAAAGAAGTGAATGAGATTTCAGATGATCTAAGAAATGCGAGTTGAGAAGAGTTTCAAAGGTCTTAGAAGAATAAAAGTAAGAGCTATAGGGCGATAGTTTAAAAAGGATGAGAGCGGCTTCCTTTTTCGAAATAGGGTGGACATGTGCGTGCTTCCAACACTGAGGGGAAAGTGTTAGTATTTGAGACATAAGAGAATATAGTTGAACGAGGGGCGGGATACGCACGGAAGCACACTCAATCAAAACTCGGGGAGGAATTGCCACTCCGGTCGCCCACCTGCCTTCCTAACGTTCGTAGATATCAGGAGCCCATGAACGATCGAAGTAATCACAGGCAAAGCATAGGAACACCTGAGGGGAGAAGGAGGAGGATGAGGGAATGCCAGAATCGTCAAGGGTTGAGTTAGAGGAAAAATAAAGGCCGAAGAGATTGCCTTTTCATTTTGGAGAATTAGCTACAGAACCGTCAGAGCGAATAGAGGAGGAAAGAAAGATTTACAGAAGTTGTTAGAGAGGTTTTTGGCAAGAGGCCAGGAAAGATTGATCAGTAGGAGAACCAAAGGAGGTTAGCGACACGTTTCCTTTGATGTAAGCCAGCTTTGCTCGTCGAAGAGGATCCCTGCAACGATTTCCTGAGGCAGAATAGAAAATTAGCAAGATTGATAGGAGAACGGAGAAATTTTCTCCACTCCCCGATACGCAACTGTCTCTAAGCCTGGAGGCAGAGTAACAGCACGATCGAACGATTGGATTAGAGGAGAGAAAGATTTAGTTCAAGAAGGAAGAACCTGCTCATCCATCAACGATTACAGCTCCACCTTATCGGCCAGAAGTTGAAAGCGTCACCAGAGATCAAAGCAAGTATTACCAATTATTAGTAGCGTTAGAAGCAACGCAAGGGCCCCCCAATCCGCCGATCCAAACGAGTGGCCAGAAAAAACGCGGTAGCGGAGATGGAGCTGTTGGAGAGAATATTAAAATAAAATGTAAGTTACGTGGTCAGACTTTACCCAACATAGGAGCGAAAGGTGTTTGATATTTAATAGAGAGAAGGACAGTGGTGAACATGGTCAAGTGTGTCAAGA
This sequence comes from Trachelipus rathkii, assembly GCA_015478945.1. Classification (NCBI taxonomy): domain Eukaryota; kingdom Metazoa; phylum Arthropoda; class Malacostraca; order Isopoda; family Trachelipodidae; genus Trachelipus; species Trachelipus rathkii. Next base: position 2,120 of record JABUQX010024951.1, on the reverse strand, counting down.
ATTCTGGTTGGACGATCCGGAAAAGTGTTGTGGGTTCTTAATAGCTGCTTCCAGAGTCGTTGAGGATTGCTAAATGATTCGGCCTCACTCCCCACCTAAATCCAGTAGAGAGACCCAACCATTCAAGTGTTGTGTACATTGAAATCCCCTAAATAGAGGACCTCAATATTTGGATGATAAGATATAACAGTCTCGTGAGAAGTAGTAAGGTAATTAAAAAAAAGGCGTGAAAAATCTGTTCTGTTAGGAGAACAATAGCAGAAGCACAAGATATTGTAGTAGAAGGAAGGAAGAAAGATTTTAAACCACAGAACATCGAAATTAGGAGATTCGAGATTCACGAGACGTATTACAGGAGTGTTTATGTTAACATAGGCACTTACTCCACCCTTTAGACGGAATATTATGAAATAATGTAGTTGACATACTTAAACGAGTAGAGGGATGAAGTTCCTAGCCATCTGCGGTCTCAGACAGGAGAAAAGGTCTAGAATTAGAGTTAGAACATGGTGGTGTTCACGGATGCGAGTTAGATTGTAAGCACGGATGTTAGTAAAAAAGTCGATAGTAAGCTCCGCGGCCCTGTGCAACAGCTGCCATCTTTGCATGCACATTAACAACAACCACAAACAAACAGACAACAATTATATATATATTAGATATATATATATATTATTATATATATATAATATATAGATATAGTGGGGTATAAGTATATTATAGTATATATGATAGGTTAATATATTATATATATATATATATATATTGGAGAATATATTTTTTCGTGAAGTTAAAAATCATTCCATTTTTTCCCTGAAAAAGGGAAAAAAATTAATTTTATATACATGAACTTAATTGATTGTCTGTCAGTCTCTGCAACTGTCAGCTTTATATTTCTTCCTTTCACGAATTTAAAGCTATTCAAGCGAAATAATGTTATCTCCTAAAAAGTTCTGCTCACAAGTTATTAATTAAAGGATATTTCGGTCTCAGTTTTTTCATAAGTAATAATAATAATAATTATATATATATATATATATATATATATATATATAATATATATATATATTATATTATATATATATTTATTATTATATATTATATATATATATAATATATATATATATATTAATATCCCTTATATATATATATCCCTTATATATATATATATCGATATATATATAGATATATATATCTATATATTATATATTATAATAAATAATATATATATATAAATAATAATAATATATACTATATATATATATATATAATATATACTTATACTATTTTATTATTATTATTATTATTAATTATTATAACAAACACTAATTCCCGCTAAAGCGGGGTAGTGGTACGATGCAGCTTCCTAATTTCATACTTTCCTTCATCTCGCCCCCACCACACCCTCCTCCATTACATATCACTATCTCTCGCCAACACCTACCATCCTCCACCTCATCCCCTCTCTCCAGGCATTTCCTATTATTCCATCCATCCACCTTACTTCTCGGATCTCCCCCTTCCTCTTCTTCCTATCCCTTCGCCTCCCAAACTCATCCTAACCACCATCTAGTTCCTCAATTCTCATCCAGATGTCCAAAACCATTTAACATTTCCCAATTCTCACGCTCTTCTCACCAAACATTTTTCCAATCACATCATCTCTCATTATCACCATATTCTAATCCTCTCATTTGCATAACCCCACATAACGCTCTCAACCCTTTCCTCTCAACACATTCCAGCTTCTTCTTGACCTAGCATTCAACCCAATGATTTCACACCAAATAATAGTTACGCTAGGACAACCATTTCTTCCAAAACATATTACCTCTTAAGTATGTGAATAAATCCAACCAAACCACCTTTCCAAATATAATCCCGCCACCGACCAATAACTCAGAATGCTCTCATTCCATCTCCCCTACTCTGTAGATCTAATACTTTCCTTCATCCCTGCCTTCCAGTTCAAACCCAAAATCCATCCCTAAGATATACTGAAACCTTATATATCTCTCATAACTAACTACACCTCCATACTCTAATCTCACTAACCCCCATCCCCTACTGTTTATCCTCCTCAAACACTAACACTTTACTCATTATCATGAAAATCTCTT
>JABUQX010024950.1:0-20555 GCA_015478945.1 Trachelipus rathkii | reverse complement strand
AAAAAACACACAATCGCACACATGCAGAAGAAAAAAGTTCAAAAATATCCGCCAAAACCCACGTTTATTCCATCCCTGCGCCTACTATAACAAGCGAAACAAACACAAAAAAAAGAATGCCACCCCCCGAACGTTTTGAACTCTGACACGCCAAACCCGCATACCATGAGACAGAATACACCACCTATCTCCCCCGCACCCACAAGACCGTCCCGACCTCTAATATCGTGCAACAACAAGCATCAAATTTTTAAAAAAATCACCACACAAACCCAAAACAAACCACCGCAACACATCACCACTATGTTAGATGCATTTTGCCACCTAGCACGGTAATGCGATCCTCCATCTGGATGCATATTTCAAAGTTTGCAAGTAATTATCGGAAAAAATTGCTGCAAGCTATTAAGCTCATCAAAATGTCAAAAATCACAGCGCTTTGCGCAGAAGATGAAAATTCTTTATTTATTTAAGATATATAACTACAGACACAGCAAAAACACTCGAAAAAGCACGCTCTTCTTAGAGTTCAGAAGAAGCTATCAGTATCTGCCCTTCCTTTTTCTCATCAAAGATTTGCGCGCAAAAATTTAATCAATTTCATTATGTCCATCTTTGCCGCGCGCTGAAAAATTGCCGCGCTCAGCGCCGAACGCACAATATTCGGACCCTGCCCCATTATTGAAGCTGACGCCCCCCCTCCACACCCCCTCCACACCCCCCACCCCCCCACCCCCCTCCCCCCCACCTACCATCCCCTCAATACCCTTAATTGAGAAAAAATAAGTGGTACCCTAATATATATATATTATATCATATATAATATATAAAAAAAAAAAAAACAACCTTAATAACCAAGCTTAGCTAATAATCGTTACTCTCTACATTATCCAAAGTATCTAAAAAGTTAAGATAAGTATAATCATTATATATAAACACCCATGATACTTGGGCGATTTAATCATGATTACCAGATAATAATTAAATAAAATATCCTAGCCCTAAGTGTTCGGCTGTCTACCATAAGTAGACAGCTATGACGGCAATTGCTCTGCACACGCCATATCTCCGATACCACACACCCGCGATTGTTGCACGAAGCGACCACTTCGCACTGTAGGCTAGCATCATCGTGGTTACGGGCTCATCATTCGCTGATTCTCCCGCTTACACGATCCGCATTTGGATGCGTCACTTATGTCGAGCGAGCTGCGTTGCCCGCGCAATATAATCAAAACCCCTCGAAAAAAAATTTATAGCCCGCCCTTACGGCCCATCATAGTAGATAACGCTTTATAATTATACATAAGACTAAGTTATATTAGTACGTCACTACTATCATAATACGTATTATTTACTCTATTATTATTATTTATTGTAACTATATTATTATATAATTTATCGCGTAGAATATAATATTCTATTTAAATAAATTAATAATAATATTAAAAGCTTAAATTTCAAGGCTTCGGCAGGGAAATAAATACACGTGATCAGATTTCTTGATGTGCTAATGCTTTCTTACAGTTTTTTCCCACAAGGCCTTATGAAAAGGAAAAAATATGGTATAAAATTCACCTATTGGATAGATTAAAAAAATTTGGATTAATTTTTTTTTTATTTAAAAATTACATCGACCGAAATATAGAGCTTCCGGATTATGGTTAACAACCTCTCAAGTGTTCTTCCATCCAGTATGCGTCCTTACGAATAGCTCATATTGATCACCTCATAAAAGCACAACACACCTTTGGCTCCAATTCTGTATACTCGATTAGGCCCTACACATATATTGTTCCTTCGGTTTTAATTTATTTCTTCAGAGATCGACATCCTCGTACCGCTTTCTCGCTTTCTCCTTACTCTCTCTCTCTCTAATAGATATATTACATATATATATATATATATATATATATATATATATAAACTGCGTAGTTACTATATATTATACTATATATATTATATTTATATACTATAAATTATATATATATTAAATATATATATATTAATATATATCGGAGTAGACAATGACCCACCATAAACAATATGGTGGTCAGCTTTGAATATTAGTAGTATGATATATATATATACTTATATAATAGATATCAATCTCTTACAGCAGTATTGCCATTTATTCTCAAATAATCTATGGATTTATATCTATATTATATCATTATATATATAGTATATCTATATAATAATTATGTACTCGTGCGTAACTAGTAGTGTATATCTCGACGATATACCTCATTGTATTCTTTACGTGCAGCTCCTATACCTCTCTTAGCCCACTTCTAGATGCCGATTTGTTCTTACTTTAGTCGTATCTCTTAGTGCTTCGGGCAGTAAACATATCCTCACGGTCCAACAATAGGTAGAAATGTATTAGTAACGCGAAGTAATTATAAGAATGAGAGCAAAGCAGGGAATCTCCATAGAATCAACCACAAGGGCATCGTCGCCTTCGATACACTGAAGGAATTGGCATGTGGAAGGGAAAGTACTTTCGAAATTCCTGCAATGCAGTATGAAGGTGATTAAAGTTATATGATAGTGAATGGACCTTCAAAATGAGATGCAGAAATATTTTTTTAGGTTGACGTAATGGGTTAAAAGTGACGATACTAAGTGAAGGTAAATCCTGGAGGTATAATTCAACTTACTGACCGAAATGATCAATGAACTGGAGCGTATATGAGTGGATTGAATTAAATTTGGAAGTTAGTGTAACAAAAGCGTTTATGGAGGGTATAAGTTCCGAGGTATGAGAGCGAGGAATGTAGGAAACCTATGCCTTATCGATTGTGTGGGAGATAATATTGACTGGTAATTATGGCTAAAAAGGATAGGGCGATGTCGACTGATTGGGAAGAACAGGTGGCATTTTAGAAGTGAGTAGAGGAGTGTTGATCAAAATTTTTTAATCTGGTGGAAACAAATGACTGAGAAAAATGAGGTGAGAAAGCAATTTAAATTGGTATATTTGGCTTTATTGATTTGCCACAGGACGTAGGTTCCAGGATTAATAGAAGTAACCTTCTATTGCAGCTGTTATGCGACATATTTGGTGTGAGGGATAGGAATATACTGGAATGAGATCTAAACTATGTTACGACGATTAGTCGAGAGATGGTTGAACAGTACAATAAATGTGTTGAAATATGAATTGGTTTAATATTAATAACGGAGTAAGGCAGGAATGTGTTCGTCTCCTTGGTTATTTAATTTGTATATGGATGCGGTTATGAAAGAATGTAGAGTAGGGCATGGCAGGAAGGTGTTTATAACGAGGATGAATGAAGAGTAGCAGGTGCCCTGCTTGTGCAAGCTTGATGCTTGCTTTTTTTTTGTGGCCAATCTGACAGGTATGAGTAAGATATTGGTAGATGGCGTTTGCAGGTGTGTTAAAATGAGGTTTGAATTACTGTATATTAGAGTATAGGTTACATGGTACGTTCGATGTGAATGAGAGATTTCTTCGCGGGTAGTGTGATCTCATGTTAGTCGGTGAGCAACTGGAACAATAAAATCTGAATTTAAATATCAGGATATAATGTTGGATGAAATAGGGAACGGATGGTGTCATAGACCGTTGACAAGATAGTAGGAAAGTAGGTCGGTATATGCAATCAAAATCCCTGATTGTAAGATGTAAGGGACTATGTCCAGAGATGTGGAGGGTAACCTTTTTTAGGGGGGGGGGGGGCTTTTATGCCATGAGGGTATTACTCTGTTACCTACGTGTACATGATAGTAGTGAACTATGGTATGAATGAGGATATATCTAGGAGTCATACGTGTTCACCGATGGCACATCTTAGGGGCGTTGTTGAGGTGCGACGAATTGATAAATGAGAATGACGCACTCTAGAAGTTAGCGGCGGGTGATAAAGAGACCGTAAACGAGACATACATTGACGATGTTAGGTAATATGGAAAGTACTGAATGAGAGACGTGGTTAAGCGGATGTATAGTCGCGTGAGCAGGGTTTGTGAAAGTCGGTTCAATCAAATTTTCGACTCCGACCCAACCTTTCTTCCAAAACTTACCGACTCCGACTCCGACTCCGCCTCTTAAAAATTACCGACTCTCTGATTCCACCATTTTGAAATTTACCGACTCCGACTCCGCTCGACTTACTACAACTAACCCTCTTAATTTATATTAATTCAGTTTTATATATGAAGTTATATATATATATATAATATATATATAATTATATATAATATATATACATATTATATATATATCATATATATATATATAAATAATATATTATATAATATATATATTAATATATATTATATATATATATAATTATAGAGGTATTTTTGTTACTTGTTTTAATGTTTAGTAGTGAGACTATGATCTGGAATTAAGAGGTGTATGAATCTAAAGTACAATATTCAGCATGGGACAATTCTTTTAAGGGACGTGTTTAGGTCGCTGAAAATTATAAATTGGTAAAATCAAGGAATGAAGTATAGAGGATGTGTTGGTGTGAAGAACAGGAATAAATGAGAGAATCCAATGAAAGTACGTTGTGCAGTATTGGTCATGTGAAACAAGGATGGGATGATAGTCGTACGGTTTCTGTTTAAGCAGGCTGGTTATATGTGCTGTGAGTGTGCGGATCGACCGGCTGGGAGACCGAAGGAAGTGGATTGAGCTCTGTCAACAGGAATTCCTGGAGATAAGAGAAATGTCAGTTTATAGGCAGAGGCGAGAAGTAAAGGGCATAACAGGAGTGATGGCGGGTTATTTGGGGGAGGCGGGATGGTTGTAGCCCACCTGGGCTAAGGGACGAATCCGACTAATTGTCGTATAATATAGAGCTATGGATGAGTGTGGTCCGATACAGCGGTCCCGTGACGCTCAGGATGAATTTGCTGACTTCGGCGATCTATCTCACTAAAAAGGTATTAAAGGAGCTGATAGACGTGGGCTTTCTTTTTATATCGACTTTCGTTACATTTATATTCTTACTACTTTACTGTTTCCAATGCTAAAGTTACTAACGGTACAGCCTTTACTTTACCAGGCTATGTGAGAAGAGAAGAGCTGATGATTAGATTTGTAATGATGGATTTTATATTACATATATAATATAATATATATATATTATATAATTTACGATATATATATATATTAATATATATTATATTTATATATATATATATTAATTATAATATATATATTATATATTATATATAATATTAATACAATATAATATATATATATATAGTATATATATATATATATATATATATATATAATTTATATATTATATATATATAATATATATAATATTATATATATATATAATATCATATATATTTTTATTTATTATTTTGATAGTGTATTATTATTATTATATATATATATTTAATATATAGTATTATATGATTTATATAGGATATTATACTAAAGTTAATTAATATAAGTTATAGATATTAATTATATATAATATAGAGATTAGTAGAATATATGAAGAAACAAATATAAGAATGATATATAAAATAGCTAGACCTCTGAGACTCGTGGGCTAGTATACTATTATCTATCCCTAACCTTACTTATCCGTCGTCGTCCTGATTTTACTACATACTACATACTAGCGCCTGATCGCTAGCCGAGGTCAAATCCTAGTGTAAGCTTCCCTGCCTCCAACACTCACTGTCGCACGCGTACTCTATATATATCATATACATACTATATACTACGCTCAATATATTTATATACGCCGAATAATACGATAAAATACACCTATAAATAAAGTCACTATAATTAATATATATAAAATCATCATCATCTCCAGCACCATTCCTTCTCCGAAGCCTGGACTAGGTAAGGTGCCTTAGTATGCATGGAAACAGAAGAGTAGATAGAAAGAATATCGAACGAAAGTGAAAAGAAAGCCCAGCTCTTTCAGTCCTTTATACCTATTTAGTGAGAGATCGCCCTAGCTCGATTATCACGCTAATTCCATTGCCTATGCAGCCTCTCACGTAACCGGGGTGACCGCTGCACGGCTGACTGACGCACTCGACTCATCAGCCCGACTCATCGTGCCCCGCCATGAAGTATGCCTCCTGAGGACCTATGTTACCTGTCTCCCTAATTAGCCCCAAGTGTTGACGAGGCGTTATCCACAGAGCCATTATCCTTTAGTCCAGGATCTGCACCCTACAAACCTCCCTCGCGACAATTTCTGTCACTCCTCCTCGCACCTTGGCATCTGATTTTTCAACCCCTTTCACGCCTGTCATTCGCGTTGTGACGTCGTCGTCGCTTTTAACTCATATTGCATCCCACATTTCTCTTCATCCAGGCAATTCCTTTACTGATTCCCTCCAAAATACGTCTGCCTACTTTTCTCCTTCAGCGTCCTTATACTGTGATGGCCCCGGGCTTCGGCGGATGTCCCAGCACATCGCGTACGCGCCCGTCGCACACCTCCTACCACTTATACAGCCTGCCTTAACCAACGGACGACTATCAGATCCATGCCTTTTTTCACCCATGACCAAAACACATCTACAACGATGCGCTCACCTTCTATCTGCGTGTCTTCGCTTATTCTTCGTTTCGACTGCTCCATTGTGCCACTTAAATTCCCTGGTATTCCACTTTCGTCTTCGCATCACTCTCCAACGACAACTCATCATTATTCCAGTCTATTGCGACTCTAATACGCATTACTCCGATCAGCCGATTTCCCATAGGGTATCCCAATCTGCTGAGAAAGCGATATAATTTTACCGATATCTTATCTATATTATAATTGTATCGATATCATTTACATCTGAACTATAAAAAATGTACTTCTTAAGATCATATACCTCTTAATCCAGACCATGTCTCACTACTATACATTAACAACAAGTAACAAATACCTCATAATATCACAGATGCGCCTCCTCGGTATTATATATCATTCACACTCTAGCATTTTCTCTGGAGTGTTACTATATTGATCGCACTCTCTTATATCTCGCCAACTCTCTCGTAGGTTGAGCCCTACCACACATGCCACGATCGTCGCCCATCACACCCTGACTCAACTATGCCATTCCGTGCCGGTTGCCCCACAACTCAGATAATATAACTATAGCTGATATATATATACTTTACTCATACGATAATTATATAGTAGGTACATTATATAAGTATATATATATATATATTATAATGCATATATTACATATATACTTGATAGTATATATATATAACTGTCATATATATAATTTTCTAGGTGGTGGCAGTCGGTCCAGTCGAGCGACAGTCGCCGGTCCGGTATTTTCAAAAGGGATGCGAGTCGGAGTTCGATCAAGCAATTTCCTGGCGTAATTTTTCTAACGAGGCCGGGATCGGAGCAGTCGAGAGTCCGATTCAATTTTGAAGGAGGTTGAGTCCGGACATGTCGCGAAAATTTTTGAACCGAACTTTCACAACCGGTGCTCACCACTATACATCCGCTGGCAATCCAAACGTCTATCATTCATCCTTTCCATATTACACCAAACCATCTCAATGTATTCTCGCTTTACCTCTTTACACCACGTCCCCACTTCCCTAATGCGTCATTTCCTCATTATCAATTCTGCACCTAAGCACGCCCCTAAGATTGGTCATCGGAACACGTCTTGCTACCCTAGATCCATATCACCTCATTCCATACCATCAGTTTCAACCTACCTATGCAATTAACACAAGGTAACAGCATATACCCTCATTGCCAAGCCTCCCCCCATAGCACACGTCTGGACCATCAGTCCCTTTACATTCCACCAGGGATTTTTGATTGCGAAAGCCTACATTTCTACGTATACTGCCACGGTCTGCCACCATCCGATTCCTTTCCATCCCAACATATATCTAGGCATGCTGATAATACGTTCTCGAAAGCTCTCACGCTCGAATGTCTTTCTGCGCCTAACGTATCCCAGTCCCGTTCTGCCTCACCAATACTAACGTATGATATGCACACCGCGCGCCGAATGCTCTTCACTCACTACCATAACCCAACTCTTATCTATCACTTGTATACATTTACTTTCAAACCCCTCATTTTACAACCACTGCCCCCAAACCCAGTCTACCCGAATCCTTCTCAAACTCTTCAGCATTGGCCACCAACAAAAAAAACAAAGCATCAGCCCTTGCACATAAGCAGGGCAATGACGTCACCCATCACGCTCCTATCCGTTCTCCTCTCCTCTCGTTATTTTCATGCAGAGATCGTCTCTTCACCCTCGTGCTCTGAGGCGATATGTAAGTGCTCCGAGCCCTACGCTAGTGCTGTGAGCTTACATTTAACCTTGTTACAGTAGCTCCAAGATACGCACTATGAAGTACATATTAGTGCGAGCTTATGCCTGCCGCCCCCTACACTCTTAATATCATTTTCATAACCCCATCTCCATATACAAATTAAATAAACCAAGGAGACAGAACACATTCTTGCCTTACTCGTTATTAAGATTAACACCAATTCTACTTCTCACTTGCGCCTACACCTTAACCAACGAACTTTTATTTCTATTCTATATGTCAACATATCTCTATCGTCTTCCACGGGCCAATGCAGTCCTATTATGCTTAATCGCGCCTCATTGGTACATTTATCGTATCGCATATTCCATGTCACCCTTACTGCCAAGGTTCTTCGACACGCCATTTCACGTTATCGTCGTACATAGTTTCTGATCTCATTCATGATCCTACCTCAACACCATAGTCGCTAACAGCTGCCATAGAGCATCTAACCTATTTAATCCTGGCCTACGCCGGTGTGGCCAAAATCATAAAGCCAAAAACAACTATTATTTACTTTTCTCTCATTTTCTCAAGTTCATTTGTTTCATGCTCTAAAGAGAATCTGACACATCCCCTCTAAACCACTTCTAATGCACCTTGTTCGTTACACTCAAAGCCCACAACCACACCCCACCATTCACTCAGATCAGCTCACTCGCCGCTATTGCTTTTAGCTCCATAATACCAGCATACTATCTCCCACACAATCGATAAGCTAAGTTCACTCACAGCTGTCGCCTCTAATACCAATCCCTCGGCAAACGCTCCATGTACATACTCCACAACCTTCCAAAACGCTTTGCATCTTACACAAATCCAACATTTATTCGTCAATCCCCATGATCGCACTTCCATTCTTTGATCCATACTTCGTCGAGTAATTTGATCTATATACCATCGCCAGCATTTACCAATTCAACTTTCTCACTTTATCCCGATACCTTGCAACTGGCCTAACAATTACCTATTTGCTTCTGTTTCTGCAACCAATTAAGACCCCACACACATAAACTAATCACCTTCCGATCACATAGCCCCATTGCAGTAATTGTCGAAAGTACTTTTACTTCACACCAATTCTTCAGATTACGAAAGACCCATCCCTTGCCTATCGTCGTCATTCTATTGGAGAATGCCCTTGCTCTCAATTCTTAATCTTTCGGTCTTGTTGTCTTCCTTTTTTTTGGCCCCCTCCTCTACTATATAATTCCAAGTATATATTCTAATATAAGTTAATATATAAATTTTTAATATATATATATATTATACTACTAATTAATATATATATACTATTTATATTATATAAGATATCATCATAGTATATAATATAGTATCATATATAATATATATATATATATTTATATAATATAACTACTATATAAGTATTATATATATATTAAGACTACCCCGACATATTGCCTTAGCTGTGGGTCTCTGTGCTCTCTTCAACTATATATAATTATAATATATATTATATATATATATTAATACTACTATAATATATTATATATTATAGCTATATATCTATCTCATATACTTATACTATATAGCTATATAATATAATATTATTACAAGTTTATTATATTAATATATTACGTTTTATTTTATTATTATACCTATACGAGAGAGAGAGAGAGAGAGCATGAAGAACTTGAGGAGATCGTGTCCGGCACTGCGTCGACTTGAGTAGCGAATTTGCTATACCAGAACAGAGTCTGGTAGATCGGGGTAATAAACCGATAGGATGAAGAAGAGTGTATAAGAAGCTAATTCTATGTGTAGAAATATGGGTAATTAACGATGGCGCATTTGTTTGCTTTTATAGGTTTACAAATATTGTAAACTAGCCGAAGAAACTAAATTTTATAATCGGAAGCTTTATTTTCGCCCGTCGATGTAATTTACGTTAAAAAAAAAAAATTAATCCAAATGTATAACAGATCTTTGAGTCATGACACGCGCATCACCGCTACAGACCAATACTAATTGTTTTCCTTAGTTTTCTCATGCTTTTCATAAAACCTTTGTCGGGGAAAAACCTTGAAAAACGCCACTTAAATGCCACATCATAAATTCTGATCACGTGTTATACTTGCGGCCGCCGAAGCCTTGAAAATTCTGCCAAGTTTTCATATTTGAGATGCAAACAGCATTTATGATATAGTTTTAAATTGCTATCGCGTCTGAATTACCATCATGAACAGATAACATCACAGACGATCAAATTAATTTCCGAAGAGTAATATATATATAGATATCATGATATTGACCGTTTTAATTTTATTATTTTAAAAGATGTAAAAATAAATTATACCTATTTTGAGAAATGGATCGCTGAAATGATTTGACTTTATTTCAAATTATGTTGAACTGCCCTTCTAAAACGAGAAAACATTCAATAATAGTAAGAATGATTCACACGTTCCCTTAAGCTAAATAATTGAAGATTGTGTAATTTTAGATCATGGATTGTGATGAAAATAATTCTTGAAATGAATTAGAATGATAAACCTTTGGACCTGAGAATAAGGTAGCCATTATAAGTTCCTGTATATAGTTTGAAGTGTGATAAAACGCTGTTTTCGAGAAATAGATAAATTAATAAAGCCAAATAAAATCCGAAAAAAATTCCTTCATTGATATTTCAGATACAAACAATATTCTTACGCTGATTCCACGATGTTATTTGTTTCTGTGAGATATGCTAAATATTCGTTAGTTTTTCTGAGAAATAAAAAAAAAAATAACCCCAAAAAATTCGTAAATAAAAATTTCTTTGCCATTTAATCTAGAACAATTATTCTATACGTTCATGTTTACCACGAATGTTATTAGTATTTTCTTGTAGCTATATCGTCAGTTTTCGAGAAAAAAAATAAGATATCCCCAAAAAAATTTATAAAAATTATTTTATTTTACATTTTTAGAATACCAAATTTTCTTACGCTGATTCCATGTGTAAATGTTATTAGTTTTCTTGTAGCTATCGTTTTTTTTTACCTGAGAATAAAAAAAATAAAATATCCAAAAAAAATATTTCAAAATTTTTTATTATACATTTTTGCATACTAATTTTCGTACGTTGATTCCACGATAGTTCTATTAGTTTTCTTAATATCACTATCGTAGGTTTTTTGAGAAAAAAATAACTTTGTGCCTTTGCAAGTATATTGATGAAAACGATAATAACGGCGTTTTAGTAATGATCTAATTTTTAAATGGAACTTTACTAAAAATGTATTAGTTATTCTTGATCGCTTAATTCGGTAGTTTTATTCGAAGAAAAAAAATTATAAAATAGCCCAAAAAATTCAAAATAAATTATTTTGCCATTTTTAGAACAATTATCTTACGCTAATTCTACGAATGTTAATTGTTTTCATATAGCTATTTTCTTATTTTTTATTTGATAAATAAAAAATTGAAAATAACCAAAAAAATCTCTCTAAAAAAAAAATTTATTTTGCCATTTTTTTGTTTAAAATAATTTTCTTACGCTGATTCACGAAAGAATAGTTTGCTTATGCATTTGGCATGTATAACGTATCTGATGTTCTTATGGGAAAAAATATCAAAATCAAAAGTAAGATATTCCGAAATTTAAATGTCACTAAATTTTTTTTTTATTTTTCATGTTTTAGAACAAAAAAAAAAAAAAAAAAAAATTTTCTTACGCTGATTCACGAATGTTATTAGTTTCTTGTAGCTACCTAGTTTTTCGAAGAACCTATCGTAAACCTACTATTGAACGTCATATAGTGCGCCCATTCGGGCGACTATATAAGTCGAAGGTCTAAGTGGCAAATTCCGAAAAAAAAAAATTGAAAACAGAAAACTATCGGGGAAATATTTTCTTTTGTGATTTTTTATGATATTCACACTTAGACCTTTGATATATTAGTTCCCGTTGACGTCACTATATCGAGTTGAAGCGAGTTGATACACTAAAAAGTGGCATTTGAAAGCGTTAAGCCGCTTTTGCGATTCCCGTAAGGCGACACAATTTTACTATAGTGACGTTTCGAAAGGAATTCGAAAAAACGAGCTAACTTGATCGCGCAACACTTTTAAGGTATAAACTAATCAACTTCAAACCCCATATAAGTGACGTTCCCCCCCCCCCCGCAACGGGAACTGATATATGTCAAAGGTCTAAGTGTGAAAATCTAAAAAAATCACAGAGAAAATAATTTCCCAAAAAATTTTAAGTGTCGGAATTTGCACTTAGAACTTCCCACTTAGACTTTCGACTTATATTATTAGTTCAACAAACAAACGAACGAACGGTCAGAGATATAAGTCGAAGGTCTTATTTTTTTTCTCGAAACTACGATAGCTACAAGAAAAACAAATAAACATTCGTGGAATCAGCGTAAGATATTTTTCTAAAAAATGGAAAAAAAAATTTTTTGATTGGTCTAAATATAGTCGAGGGTCTAAGTATAAGTCGAACGTCTATAGTGCTAGTCCGAAGGTCTAAGTTAAGTCGAAGCGTCTAAGTGATAAGCGAAGGTCTAGGTATAGGTCTTAAGGTCTAAGTGCTAAGTCGAAGTCTAAGTGCTAAGTCGAAGTCTAAGTGCTAAGTCGAAGGTTTAAGTGCTAAGTTGAAGGTCTAAGTTGCTAAGTCAGAAGGTCTAAGTATAAGTCGAGGTCTAAGTGTAGGTCGAAGGTCTAAGTGCTAAGTCGAATGTCTAAGTATAAGTCGAGGTCTAAGTGCTAAAATTCGAAGGTCTAAGTGCTAAGTCGAAGGTCTAAGTGCTAAGTCGAAGTCTAAGTAAGGTCGAAGGTCCTCAGTATAAGTCCGAAGGTCAAGTTGCTAAAAAATTAAAATTTCTCAAAGAAAATAATTCACAAAATTTTTAAGTCAAATTATTTTCGGAATTGCACTTAGACTCTTCGACTTATATCAGTTCCCAATCAGGCGTTACTATATGACGTTTCATTAATTCGGATGAAGATAGTTTTAGCTTAGGTAACTGTTATTTGAAAGCGTTCAGCCGCTTTTGCGATTTCCGTAAGGCGAACCCGATATAGTGACGTTTTCGAAGGGAACCGAAAAAACGGATCTAACTTTGATCGCGCAACACTTTTAGTATAAAACTATTTCACTTGAACCCCATATAGTTGACGTCTCAACGGGAACTGATATAAGTCAAAGGTTTAAGTGTGAAAATCTAAAAAATCCACAGAGAAATAATTTCAACCCAAAAAATTTTAAGTCGAAATCATTTTTCGGGAATTTGCACTTAGACTTTCGACTTATATTAGTTCAACAAACAAACGAACGAACGGTCAGAGATATAAGTCGAAGGTCTAAGTGGAAAAAACTCGAAAACTACGATAGCTACAAGAAAACTAATAACATTCGTGGAATCAGCGTAAGATATTTGTTCTAAAAATGGAAAAAAAAAATTTTTGATTTTTTTGGTTATTTATTTTTTTTCTCGAAAACTACGATAGTTACAAAAAAAATAATAACCTTTTTGGAATCAGCGTAAGAAATTTGTTTTAAAAATGGAAAAACAATAGTTTCCTTGTACTTCTTTTTACTTCTCGGGAGAAGGTGCAAAATAAATTTTTCGTTCCTTAAGCGAGTTTTTTTTTAAGACAAGCGAGATGACTATAAAAAAGCGATCGCCGAAGAAGAGAGTCAGTATATTTTTAAAGTTTAGCTGAGTAGACGTGTTTTAAAACTTTCTCAAGAAACAACGCGCGTTTCCGTATCAAAATTAAATTCCGAAATACTGTTTTCAATTTTAAAAAAATCGTCGTTTCGGGTAACTATTTTTTGAAAAGGTTTCTTTTAAGTGTTTGATTAAAAATTATACTGGGTCCAACGATGCAATTTTTCTTTTTCTAATTTAGACTCCCATAAAATACCGTCTTCTTCATTAAATCATTTTTTAGTGTGACTAAATAAAAAAAATTAAATATAGTAATAATAAATTATTATTTTTCGGTATAGGTAAATATACGAAGTCTCGTTGTCAAAGCAAAAGCGGCGAAAAGAAGTATAGACGTTACTTTTTTTAGCTGTCTCGGTTGAGAAGGTGCAAATATAATATTTTTCTCAATAAGTATCAATTTAGCGAGTATAATATTTCTCTCACATGACTTAGACTGATGCCCGCTTACTTATATGACTGAGTATAAAAGAAAGCGAATCGCCGAAGAAGAGTGAGTCTAGTATAATTTTATCCTCAAAGTGGAGTTATGTATTCATTAAAAATTTCTCTCTCTCAAGAAACAACGCGCGTTTCCGTATCAAAATTAAATTCCGAAATACTGTTTTTAAATTTTAGGACCATCTCGATATATATATCCCGGTAACTATTTTTGAAAAGGTTTCTTAGTGAAATTGTGTTCGATAAAGAATATTTAGCGTGATTGAATAGTAAAGGCAATTATGCGTTGACGCTCTAATGATGAATATAATATAATATACTCTGTCTCATAAAGAATATCATGTGTCTAAATTATATTTGGAGACTATGAGAATCCTCAATAGAAATGGGCGTGTGTGTTGATAATTCCCTACTTCAAGGAACCAACACGATTGTTAATATCACTTGTATAATAAAAAATATAACTTAACTCAACTCGCGATAGTGGTTACGATTGGTGTAGACAACTCTTTTCCTGGGTAAAGTATATTATTGAGAAAGTTTCTCAGTAAATATTAATCTCACCATATTCTTAAAAGTAAACACTTTTCCACTCTCTCCTATATAGACTTAAATTACCGTTGAAACCGGATTATGACGTCATATTAGTAATGCCTAATTGGAGAAACGCTCTCTACGCTCGAAGGTTAGGTCTTGAATAATTGGCTCAATTTTCTGCGCAATAATAAGTTTTATCTCCATAACCTCATTTTTTTGTATAATTTTTGCGTTGTGGGATTAGATAAAAAAATTTATGCTAACACTTACTATTGGAGTCTTCGATTTATATCTCAGTTTACCGCGGTGTAAAGCCAGTCGACTATTTATCGGAGATCCCAACCGACTAAACTTTTATGTTGCAAATTCTTATTATTAGCCACGTTAATTCCAATTCTTTTTTATTTTTTTCCCAATTAAACCAAAGATGATGCTAAATAAATCATTTTTTAGGATGACTATTAAATTAAAAATAGTATAAATTATTATTTTCTGGTTAGTATATACATCTCGTACGAAGCGAAAGCGCAAAAAAATAAAGTTAGTTTTTACTTCTCGGGAGAGTGTTGGATGTATAAGTGCAAAAAAAAATTTTTCGTTCCTTTAAGCGAGTCGTTTTTTAAGAAAAAGCTCGCGAGGATGATTATAATAAATTAGCTCGATTTAATTCGTTCTGTAAGAAGATGATTGATGTCAGTGTATTATTTTTATAGTGTGATGTAAGCTATGATGTGTGGACTGTTATTATAACATCTCTTCTCTAAGATCTGTAAACATACTCGAGCTGTTTCCGTTATATCTCAATATTTAATTTCCTATAAATGCCTGTTTTTTAATTTTATTGAGATAAATGATACATTATTCGTTTATGTCATATTTGAATAATAGGATTTTCTTATTATAAAAATTGTATTATCGATTAATAAAATTATTTATAGGTGATGAAATTTAAGCGCTAAATGTATTTATGATCTCATATAAAATATATTACTGGTAATCTTCTATAAGTAATATGGACAATTATATCTGGAAATGGAGCTGGAATGGGCGTATTTTATGATTCTATCAAGGAACAACGAGCAAAAAAAATTCCCTAAATATAAAATGTCTAGCTCGCCCAATTCTATATTGATTGATATATTAGGGTCTATTTTCATGTGTAGTAACTATAAATAATATCAAAAAATTTCTAACAAGTTTCTATCTCTCGAAATAAAAAATAACGCTTATAATTACGAATATAAATGTATATTATTTAGCTAACCTGCACTCAATAAGAATTTAAAATAGGAATAACGTATTGTTTCGTAGCTTTGGCTTACTCTCAATAGATATTTTGTATATTATATTATTATACCGTAAAAAATATAATTATATTTATTATACTCATTTATATTATTATTGTAATTATTCCTTTATTTAATATTTTAAACTCCTCAATAAAAATACCTCAATTTTTCTTTTTTTTAAATCATTTTTATAGTTTATCAGAAGTCTTATAAATTATAAAAATAAAATTAAAATGTATCTAATAAATATATTATTAATATTCGTAATAATATTACTAAATCTCGCGCGAAGGCAAAAGCACGAATAATAACGTGTACATTTTACTTTCGTAGATATTAATGGTGCGAACTAATTAATGGTTTTCCCGATTCCCAAGCCGAGCCCTCTTTTTTCGAAAGAAATCCAAATAAAACCAATGTTAAGGAAAAGGAAAGGTTATAAAGCTTGACTCACCTCCTCTCCTCTCTAATATTTTTCTTAACATAGTCCTAATATTTATTTAATCATTCATCACAATTTTTGTCATTAACTATATAAATTTCGTCCTTATTGCGAGCTTTGGTTTTTACGCCCCCGAACAAAACCCCATAGAAAAGATAGTTATAGAAATACAAAAGTCAATAAAGAATTGATATTCAAACTACTTATAATTTTCCTTAAGTCGGTTAATTATTTTTATAATTCATCAACAGTATTTTTTGTGTATTTCTCGAAACGTCAATATTAATTATAGTTTTCACCTTTACGTGAATCGGAAAAGTCGTAACTATGAAACGCTTTCAAATTACCATTTTCTTTAAGCCGAATAACTATCTAATTCATAAAACCGATATATGACGTCATATAGTTGACGCCTATGATCGGAAACTAATATTATATGTATCGAAGTGTCTTATAGTGTCGAAAATATTTTCGAAATTATTATATTTTAATAGGAAAAATGTTTTATTGAATTTTTTTTTCTGTGAGTATTGCTAAAGATAAACGCCTCGTTTCCTATCATGATATTAATGATTCTACCCTGAATATAAGCAACTCTCGTGACAAACGGTAAAGCAATCGACCGATTGTATAAAAATAATCAAAACTATTTTTCAGTAGAAGTGATGATCTGTCTGCCATAGTGCCGGCTCGCCTCCTACCTACAAACGTCTTATAATGGACATAAGCTTAGAACTTTAAAAGTGAGTGGACGTACTGACACTCACTATACCTATGTACTCACTCACCTCTCTATCAACTTTCTATTTTGATCAATACCTCATTGAAGCGAACGCGGCCTCTCTAAATGCTTTCGCGCTCGACTCACCGCCGGCATATCTCAAAATTCTATCCAGATAATCTCCTGTTAATAAAAACAACTCTCTCTCTCTCTTTGAGTTACGGTTTCCTCCTGGTAATGGGGATTAACCGCGAACGCGAAAATCGGTCGTTTCTCTATGCTGCAGAATTATTATTTTCAGCTGAACGAATTAGCTCTTCGGATACGACTACGTCAATATTATCTTAACCTAGAGATGTGCCGAAATTCGCGGCGTCCAAATGATAAATTGTGTAGCTAGTTTCTAATGCAATTTGATTGGATTTGCCATTTAAAATTTTTTATATACTAATAAAAATCTCGACTTTGTATTCCATTCGCATTAAAATATACAGGGTATTTATCCATTTTCGTGTATACCTTCTTTAATAGTAGTGAAGCGAGATTTATTATTTGGAGCGGTGGTGTGGCCGTGCGGAGCGGTGGTTGGGGGGAAAACTCGTTTGATTTGTATCCGAAAAAGGAATAAAAATATAAAGGGGTCGCCGCGGCCGCGTGCGGGGCTCTTTGGAATCGTCCTTAAGATATAGATAAGACAGTATATTTTGAAAGTGGAGGTGAGTAAACGTGTTTTAAAATTCTCTCGAGAAACAATGCGCGTTTCTGTATTAAAATTATCTTCGATAGTGAAATACATTTTTCTATTTTAGGAAATTATCGTCTCGGGTAACTATTTTTTGAAAAGGTTTCTGTCGATTTATTTTAGAAATGGAGCTGAATGGGCGTGTTTTATAATTCTCTCAAAGAACAACGAGCGTTTCCGTCTGCCATAATGCAGGCTCGCCCCTGAGCCTAATGAACAAGTTTGAACTTCAAGAGGAGCGTCGCGACTACGCCTGTCTCTTCTATATGATATTTTTAACTCTGAAAGAGAAACCTACTCTGGCGAGAAGAGAATTCTTCGTCTGTGTTAAAAACGCGCTTTTGAGTTACTCGACCGAGTATTTGTGTCCGTATATCGGCCCTTCAACCAAGAAAGCATTATACATAGTCGTGCTTACGTAGTTTTTGCGAGTCTATATAATCTATTTTTGTCTTATTTCTATGCAAAACTAGAACCAGTAAGAGAGGACACTCGTTGTGGTGCCTCCTTCTTATCTCTTAGTCACATACTTGTATTTGTGGAAACTCATGGCCTTCATTTATTTACAATGCGCAGACTATAGTGTGCTTTTTCTCGTCTTAAGTTAATTTTAAGTCCTCGCAACCTCAGTATTCTTCCCCAACATGAGAGGATAATATGAGACAGGGTTAGGCAATAGGTGTGAAAAACTGGGTTTAATTTATGGTTTATTTAACCTAATAGATGTACGTCTCGCTCTATGTAAAATTAATATTAAGCTGTTATTACTGTCTGGAAGGAGATAAGCTTACCAGCCTTCACTCCTCACTTTTTAAGGAGGCTTGTGCCGCTCGACGTGTTCTTGTATTACTCTGCGTCCAAGAATTCAGCAGGCGGTTGTTGCCGATAACTCACTAAACATCATAGAACAATTCACATTAGTGCCGAAATATAACTAGGTTTTATCGATTTCGAAAATTACTGTCGGCTCGTAAGGTTAATAAATTTTTGAAAAGGTTTCGTCCGAAATGTTAGATTATAAATGGCACAACAACGCTAACTTCAAATAAATTTACGTCAATATAGTAAGTAGCCCAAAAATGGCTACAAAGTAATGCGATAATATTAGGATTCATTTAACTGAAAATAAGCGCGTGATGACTTATATATAATAAATTACTAAAGCCACTCCGGAGATATAGAGGTATCAGTTTAATTTATGGAAGTGGTGAGCAGATGAAGGACGTGCACTGTGTTTCACAGTTTCTCTCAAGAAACAACGCTCGTTCTTAATTTAAATTATAACTTCAATCGCGTAAATGGCTCTAGGTTATTTCGATTTTAGGATAATCGTCGTCGCCTCGTATTAGGATAACTATTTTTGGAAAAAATTGGGTCACTATAATGTTATTATGTTAGATTTAAATAAATTTATTATTGATATACTTAAGTGAAAATATTAGTATGTTGGTTGTTAAGATATTTTAAAAATTAACTTAAGTGATTAATAGAGCCTGATGACTATAAAAAAGCGAGTTCCGTAGACTTTCCAAAAAGAGTCAGTTTTATATTTATTAGGTGGAGCTGAGTGGACATGTTTCGTAAGTCTGCTCAAGAAACTCTCGGCGCGTAACTTTTCTAATTAAAATATAACTGTCAATTCGCAGGAAATTTACGGTTTCGAATCTTAGGAAAATGCTTGGCCTCGGTAACTATTTTTGAAAAGGTTTCTTTTAAGTGTTAGAAGATTTAAAATTACTTAAGTGAAATATAAATGTTATGTTAAATTAAAAATTAGATTGTGAGTATAATTAGATAGCCTCATAATGACTTAATAAAAAGCTATCTCCGAACTATGAGGTAGTAAGTTTATTTTGGTAAGTGGTGAGCTGAGTGGACGTGGTGTTATCGTAAGTATGCTCAGTTTTTAACAAGCATATTTTAGATATAAATTAAAATTTACGTCAATTCGTCTGAAATATTGGTTTTCGATTTAGGAAATCTTGGCCTTAGTAACTATTTTTGAAAAAGTTTCTATGTGTTAAAAATTATAAATAATTTATAAATGATTAAAAATCAATAATAAAAATGTTAATAAAACATAACTGGTCTAAAAAAATCATATATATATATCTATTTTTTTATATTTTCAGATTTCCAATATAATGCGCTAGTATATATATACTATTATATATATTATATATGTATATATAAGGATATCATAATAAATAATAAGCTATACGACTCGAGTAGATAAGAGAAGTAAGTTTAATTTTGTAATAAGGTGGTAGAGCTTATATGTATATATAATAGTGGAACGTGTTTATTATAACTTATCTTATAGAAATTGAATGTTTTCGATATATATAATATAAGTGTAGCTTCGGATTGCGGAAATAC
>JABUQX010024949.1:27500-47716 GCA_015478945.1 Trachelipus rathkii | reverse complement strand
CCCTGCTGATGTATGGTTTTTCCTTACCGTTTTCCCCTAGGTTTTTATCAGAAAGGATTCTCAAATTCAAATAACATTGAGACTATTAGCAACGGATTTTAACAATATCAATTATATGTTTATACATTAAAGAACGCATGACCATAGCTTCCTAAATTCAGATCATGCCCACAATTACTAATTATAATATTCTGGAATCCTTATGTTTTGACCTGAAAATACGATGCTTGGCATCGGCTATTAATTCCTTACGTTAATCCCTAGGTTTCTTAGTAATAGAGACTCGCAAAATCTTATGATTAAAAAATTGAGATTTTAGAGGTAATAAAATTTTAGTTATATTATATGTTGATCCTTCGATGACCATACCTTCCATAAAATTTCGAAATTCATGCACCACAAATGAACTAATATAAAATTTTGAAATCCCTAAATGTTTGCTGAACACGCTCGCTGCATGGTTGTTCTTTAGTAATCTGTCCCCAGGTTTTTTCAAGAAGGACTTCAAAATATCAATAAAAATAAGATAGAACCAACGTATTTTCAATATTTTAATATGTTATGTACTAAGATAACAGTAAAAGCTACCTTCTTCGTTTGATATGTTCATATTATCCAAATATTTTGAATCCTTAATGTTTGCTGGAATTACGAATGCTGGCCATCGAGTTTTTTCCTTAGGTTTATCCCAATAGGTTTCTAGTAAAATAAAAGAAGCCCTCCAAATCATTAAAAAAAAATATTAAGTATATTATTGTTATACAAATAATTACTATTCCAAGTCAATTCAGCCAAAAAAAACAAAACCAACAAAAACAAAAAAAAGATGACCTTACCTTTCCTTAAATTTCGATCGATTGCCCACAATGACTATCAAATAAATTTTTGAATCCCCCAATGTTGGCTGCAAGACCGCCGCTGGCCCATTGGTATGTTCTAACGTTATTCTCCAGTGTTTTAATCAAGAGATTTTCTAAATATCTCAAAAAATGAGATATTTGGCAACCCGTCCTCTTTCTCAACCTATTTTATCATGTATTCTATACTTAAGATGACCGTGCTCCTAACAATGCGAATCTATAGACCCACAGATAGACTATATTTCATATATATGTGGAATCCTAATGTTTGCTGAGTACGATCGCTGGCATCCGGTGCCTTTGTCCTCTAGTTTCTATCCTAGGTTTTTTCGGGTAACTTAGAAGACACCCAACATACTCATAAAATTGAGTTTAGTGGCCAAGTTACTACTTTTTGCTATTATAAGGTTGTAGTCTTTCGATGAACCGATAGCCTCCTAAAGCTCGATCAGCCCACAATGGACAACTATACATAATATTTGGAATACCCTAATGATTTGCCTGAACCTATCTGAATGGGTAGTTACGGGTTTAATCCATCGGGTAGCTTTTCCCTAGAGATCATTTATCCACCAGAAGGCATTCTCAAACAAATCCTCACCTATCAACATTCGCGATCATTAGCACACGTATTCTTCAATCACTTTCAGTATGTTGTCCTATTACAACTTAGCATGACCATGCGTCCTTCCTAGCACAATTCGATCCCTGCCCACACAATTTACTATTATAAATATTCAGTGGAATCCAACTTAGGTGTATTTGACTGGAATAACCGCTGTGCGCATGGCACATAGGAGTTCTTTCTTAGCCAGATGTACTCCACGCGTAGGTATTCTCTCTCTCGTAATCAGACAGACCTCCAAAATCCTTAAGTAAATAAAAAATATGAGGATCCTCCTTCGGTAAATAGTATTTCCTAGTCCTAATTTTATATACTAGTCCTCGCATCCTATCGACTGAGCCCATCTACCCTACCAATCTTCGATCATAACGCCCACAATGGAAACTATATGAAAATTTGAAACAATCCCCGCTATGAAATTCCTCGCCCTCGAACCACACGCCGCTGGCATGGCCATTGTTCGGTAGTTTTATCCCCCAGGTCTAATATATATCAACCAGAAAACGTAGGGACTTCAAAAATTCTCAATAAAAACTCCAAGAATAAAGTTACGGCAACGATATTAATCAAAGCATAATTCTATATGTTTATACTCAGATAACCGTAGCTCCTAAAATTCTTCCGATCTATGCCCACATTTTTATAATATATTTGAATCCTATAAGTTTGCCTCGAATACGTGACTGGAAATGACGGCAAATTTCTCATAGTTTCCCCTCACCCGGTCTTTCTAAGCAATAGAGACTCCAAAAATCTTAAATAAAAACACTAAATTTTAATTGTAATATAAATTTTGGTATATTCTCCAATATAGACTCCATCCCTCCCGTATGCACCACTTACCTCTAGAAAATTTCGACTCACTGCCACAAACTGAACCCCATATAAAAATTTGGAAAGTCCCACAACCACATGTTTGAATGAGCACACGCCCGTGAACGCATCTGCGGGTTGTATATCTAGGGTTCCTTCCCAGGTTCTTTATCAAGAAGGATTTCCAATGTCAAGTCTCAGCAAACCAGAAGATTGACTGATGATTGGCAACGCTATTCCTTCTCAGATCCAATTCATATGTTATAATTACTTAGATGAACGTAGCTCCTAAAATTCAGATTCATGCCACAAATTACTAAATCAATATTTGGTTAATCCCCTCAATGCTTGCTGAATACGACTGCCTGGACATCGGTTTTTTCTCTAGGTTTCCCCTACCGCGTTTGTTACTATATAGAACTCCAAACATCTAATTACGAACAATGTGAGCTTCAGTGCGCCAAATAATTTTGGACCTACTCTATTCCCATAAGTCCGCATCTTCGATGGCACCATACCTCCTAAAGTTTCGCACATGCCGCGACACATGGACGCCTCAGTAGCTATTTCGGAAATCCCTAATGTTCTGCAACACTTCGTGATGGTATTGGTTTTTATCTTAGTTCTTGCCCAAGTGTTACTTCTTCTCCAACAGATCCCCTCAATAAACATGGACCGATAACTTCAGCATTACGTATTTTTCAGTAACTCAATTCCCAGCCTCTATGTCTACCTATACTTAAAAGATCCGACCATCCAGCTCCTAAAAATTCATTCATGCACATAATTACTATTGATAATGATTTGCGGAAATCCTTAATGTGTTCTCTGAATACGAAACTGCTGGCAGTCGGTTATTTACTTGTTTCCTAGGTGTTCAGGTTAGCACAGAACTAGCAGGGACTTACAACAACTACTCTACACAACCAGAATTGATGACTCACTCTGGTCCACGGAATATGTTTTGGTAGTCCCCATACTCATAGACTTCACTTCCTCTTTCGCATATGACCCCTTACCCTCCTCAAATTTCGGACCTCATGCCAAATCGAACTAAATACTAAAATCTAAAATTGCCCGTCCCCACTAATCCGTTTAGACTCCGAAACACGCAACGCTAGTGCGATTGGTAATGTCTTCTAAGTCCTACCTTCCAAGGTCCTCTTCTCACTCAAGAAGGGACTTCAAAAATCTCAAAATACCAAAAATTCGAGGATAATAATGGAACACCCACGTTAGATTCCCTATCCCCCAAGTCATATATAATAATATGTCTTACACTTAGACAGACCATAGCCTCCCTAAAAATATCGACTCATGCCCACACCTTACCTCATATAACTACTTTGGATATCCTTAATGTTTGCTGAACCTACCTACTGACTGGATCGGTTTTTCTTAGTTTTCCCTAGCCCGTTTCCTATAGCTAACCACCTAGAGACTCAAAACTTAATCAACGTGAGCGATTTTGAATAACCATAACCTAATCTCCTCTATATTTCCCCTATTACTGCATATCGATCCTCCTCAGATGCCGACACAATACCCCTTCCTACCAATTTCTGGATAACATGCCACAAATCGACTATATAAAAATCTTTAGAAAATCCCTAATGTTTGACCCCCTCGCACACCACGCCGACATGGCCCACATGGTATAAGTTTCTTAGTTTCTCCCCCAGCGTTATTCTTATCAAAGAAGGACTCAATCAAAAACTCCTCAATAAAATTGGATATGGCACGGTATTTTCAATATTTTATAAGAGTTATTACTCAGCGACACCAAAGCTAAAGCTCATCAAAAATTCGATTCATGCTCCCACAATTTCAAACATAGATAAATAATATTTGGAAGTCCTTAATGTTTGGCTGAATGTACGATGTCTGGCAATCGCGTTTTTTTCTAGTTTCCTAGGTTCTTTAGTACATGAGACTCCAAAAAAATCTTAAAACATCATCTTAAGAATATTGGTAATTACTATTTTCTGGATAAAGTTTTAATATGCTTCATCTTCTCGACTCGAGCCTAACATTCCTACAATTTTCGACTCTCCCCAACCCCAAAACCCAACCCCCCAACCCCCAAGAACACCCCCCCCCGCAAACAACCACCGAACCCCAACCCCCACCCAACGACAAACACACACACCAACCAAAAGGAACAAACCCCAAGGCCCACAAAATGACTTAAAAAAAGAAATCTCCCTCTGCGAAATCGTCCCAATGGTTTCGCCTGAACACGCCCGCATGGCGATGGTTGTTCTAAGTTGTTATCCAGCAAGTAACTCTTATCAAGAAGCGGAATTTCACACCAACTCTTCAAAAAAATTGACAGATACTTCGCCAAACCAGATACTCATATAATCAACCTCCAACGCGAACACCCGCACCACATGCTGCTATATGTTTATACTTAAGATGACCGTAGCTCCTAAAATTTGATCATAATCTCCAAAAATTACTAAAATTAATATTGGAATCCCTAGATGTTTGCTGAACTTACGATGTGGGCATCGGTTTTCTAGTATTTTTCCTAGGTCTATGTTAGGTCAACAAATAGAGACTCCCCACAAATTCTCAATACAAGTTGAGGTTAGTGGCAACCTATACGTTTTGGATATCTTTAATAAGCTCCTGCACTTCTCGGATGACCCATACCTCTCTAAAGGCATCGATCATGGCCCACAATGACTACCATATTTGGAAATCCCTAATTGTTTGCTAACCTCTGATGCGTATGTTTTTCTTAGCGTTCTTAACCTAGTAATCTTTATCTAATGAAGGACTTTCACACATCTCGCAACCTAACATTGAGACTATGTAGCACAGGTACTTATTCCAACGTCATTTTATTGTTCCTATACTTAGATGAAACATAAGCCTTCTAAAATCATCGCATCCATGCGCCACCAATTAACTATATAATATTTGTAGAATCCGTTTCACAATAGCTTTGCACCCTGAAACCCTACGGCGGCCTACAGCTCGAGCCAATCGGCTCCCTTTTAGGCTCTAGTTTTATCCTAGCGATTTTATGTAAATAGAGAACTCCAAAATCTATACCATAAAATGGAAAGCCATGTCTTCCGGTAATATATTTTAGGTATTTTATATGTTGATCCTTCCATCCCGTAGCCCTCCTAAAAAAACTACTGGTTCTCGATTTTATCAAGATAACTATCCATAATTTCGAAAATCCCTTGAAAATGTTTGCTCGAACACGCCGCTGGCCATTGGCTTGTTCTTAGTTTATTCCCAAGGTTTCATCGAAGAGGACTTCAAAATCTCAATAAACCATACTAACCGAGTCATTGCACACGTATCTTCAAATATTTTATACCTCGTTCGTGTCACTCAGATATACGTGAGCTTCCTCCAAAAATGTCCGATAACCATGCCCCACAATTCCCTATACTAATTCTGCCGAATCCTTAATAGTTTGCAATCAGAATACGATGCAATGGCAATACGGTTCTTCTTAGTTTTTCCCTAAGGTTTTTTAGGTAATCAGAGACTCCAAAATCTCTAAAATAATTACGATTATTAGGTAATACCTAATTTTGTCGGATATTTTAATATGTTCATCCTCTCGATGACACTTCTCTCAAAAGGCATTCACAATGAACTATAAACAATTTTTGAATTCCCCAAAAATGTAATTGCTGAGACGCCGCTGGCATTGGTTTGTTCTAATTTTTCTCACAGGTTTTATCAAGAAGAGATTTCAAAAATCTCGAAAACAATTCCGAGATAATTGGCCACGTATTTATCACAATATCTTATATATATTTATACAATTAGCATGACCGCTAGTACCTCTAAAATTCCGATCATGCCCACAACTTACTAAGTATTAACTATTTGGATCCCCCTAATGTTATGCTGAATACGATGAACTGCAATCGGAATTTTTAAGTTTTCCCTAGAGATTTTTCAGTAACTAGAAGACTCACAAAAAATACTCAAATAAAAATTTGACCGTTCAGCGGCAATTATATTTTTTGGTTATTTTATAAGTGACTTCCTTCGCAGAACCATACCTCCTAAAAGCTCAAGAAGATACAGCCAAAACAATGCCTAATAATAATATTCTGGAATCCGTACACTGCTTTGCTGAACCCCCGATGGTATTGGTTTTTCTTAGTTTTCCCTTGTTTTATCAGAAGATTCTTCAACACCATCCAATAATATCATCTAGCAAAAAAAACGTATTTTCAATATTTTATATGTTAATACTTAGATATTACCATAGCTCCTAAAATTCGATCATGGCCCACAGATTCCATAATATTAACTATTTGGAATCGCTTAATGTTTGACTGAATACGACTGCTGGCATCCGGTTTTCCTTAGTTTTTCTAGGTTTTTAGTAATAGAGACTCCAAAATCTTAATAAAATTGAGTTTTCCAGGTAATATTTTAGGTATTTTATATGTTGATCCTTCGATGACCATACCTCCTAAATTTCAATCATGCCCACAATGACTATAAAAATTTTGAAAATCCCTAATGTATGCTTGAAACACTGCCGTGGCATTGGTTGTTCTTAGTTTTCCCAAGTTTTTATCAAGAAGGACTTCAAAATCTCAATAAAAAATACAAGATAAAATACAACGTATTATCAATATTTTATATGTTTGTACTCAGATAACCGTAGCTCTTAAAATTCGATCATGCCCACAATATTCTATATAATATTTGGAATCCTTAATGTTTGCTGAATACGAATGCCACCCCCTCTTAGTTTTCCCTAGTTTTACGTAATAGAGACTCCAAAGAATTCTTTAAACCAACCTATATAAGATTTGTATATATTTTTTGGTATTATATGTCATCCTTCGATGACCTTACTTCCTAAATTTCGATCATGCCCACAGTTACTATAAAATATTTGGAATCCCCAATGTTTGCTGAACACGCCGCTGGCATTAATTGTTCTAAGTTTTCCCCAGTTTTTATCAAAAGCAATTTCAAATCTCAAAAAAATTTACGAGTTTTCTAGGTTTTTCATATTTTATATGTTTATCTTTAAGATGACCGTAGCTCCATAAAATTCGATCATGACCCACACAATACTATATAATCATTTGAACCCTCACTGTTTAGCTGAAATACGATTGCTGGCATCGGTTTTTTTCTTTAGTTTTCCCTAGGTTTTTAGTAATAGAGACTCCAAAATCTCAATAAAATAACTGAGTTAGTAGGCCAATCATATTTTGTATTTTACTAAGTTGATTCTTCGATGACATACTCCTAAAGATCGAAATTTTTTTTTCTTTCACTGCCCAACAATGACTATATAATATTTGGAATCCCTAATGTTTGCTGTACACTCTGATGATTGATTTGGAGTTTTTCTAATTTTCCCTAGGTTTTATCAAGAAGGATTTCAAAATCTCAATAACATTGAGATATTAGCAACTCATGTTTCAATATATTTATATGTTTATACTTGGATAACCATAGCTCCTAAAATTCGATCATGCCCAAAACTACACTATATCACAATCTCTGAATCCTTTAATGTTTGCTCGACATACGATGCTGGATGTCTTTTCTGAGTTTTCCTTAGCGTTTTCAGTAATAGAGACTCCAAAATCTCATAAAATTGAGATTTTGGTAATATATTTTAGGTATTTTATTTGTATCCTTCGATGACCTTACCTCCTAAATTTCGATCATGCCCACAATGACTATAAATTTGGAATCCCTAATGTTTGCTGAACACGCCACTGGCATTGGTTGTTCTTAGTTTATCTCAGGTTTTTATCAAGAAGGACTTCAAATCTCAATAAAAAAATAAGATATTGGCAACGGTATTTTCAATAATTTATACACTTTGTATACTCATATAACCTAGCTCCTAAAATTCGACTTCAGGCCCCAAT
Source organism: Trachelipus rathkii (assembly GCA_015478945.1). Lineage (NCBI taxonomy): Eukaryota > Metazoa > Arthropoda > Malacostraca > Isopoda > Trachelipodidae > Trachelipus > Trachelipus rathkii. Next base: position 39,530 of record JABUQX010024949.1, on the reverse strand, counting down.
TTATATATGAATATTTGGATTCCTTTAATGTTTGCCTGAATACGATGCTGCATCGGTTTTCTTAGTTATTCCCTAGAGTTTTAGTAATAGAGACTCCAAAATCTCATAAAATTTTGAGTTAGTGGCAATATATTTTTGGTATTTTTATTATATTATTCTTCGATGACCATACCTCCTTAAATTCGATCATGCCCACAATGACTAAATATATTTTGAATCCCTAATGTTTGCTGAACACTCGTTTTTCATTTGGTATTTTTCTTTGTTTTCTTCTCAGGTTTTATCAAGAAGGATTTCAAAACTAAGATAGGTACAAGAAAACTGATAACATATATGGAATCAGGTATGAATATGTATGGAAAATGAAAAAAAAATTTATTTATTTATTTTTTTATATCTCCAAAACTACGGATAGAGGAAGAAAACTTTAATAACATATATGGAATCAGCGTATAAATTTTTTTTAGGGGCTCGAGCCGCGGTGGGACAGAGGATGGACGTTTTCCATACCGGTTCGGGAGAACCCCCGCGACACCCAAATACCAAAAGAAGCGGGGGTTCCGGAGACCCTCCCCGGAGGGGAAATAGTCCTACCCGTCGTCCCCCAGGAGGCCCGAGAGACCTCCGTATTTTTGCAGTTTACCCTGGGTATTCTTTTAGTTAAAAAAAAAAAAATCTTATTCATATCTTTCATACGCGGAATCTAAATATGTTATTAGTTTTCTTGTAACTATCGAATAGTTTTGGAGAAATTAAAAAAAATAAAAAAAAAAAAAAATTTTCTTTTTTTTAAATTTATCAAATGACACCATAGACATCAATTAATTTCTTGATTTTAATTGATTTTCATATTACATAGGGTTTTTATACTTGTAACCCTAAATGCCTCTCCAAAAAGAAGATTGCTAGATTTTATTATTTTATTTTTGCGTTGCCTATTTTGTCATTAACAGCAGTGGTGAGCTGTAACCGGCTCGTATAGGTAGAGAAAACTGGTTTCATAAAATTTTTTAGATAACGAACCGGTAATTAACTATTTTGTTTATTTGATTAAATATGAAAATAAACCCACAGTTAACTTTTAAGATTAATCAGAGAACCAGTTGTTAAATATTTTGTGGTTCAACACTAGAACAAAAACTGTCCGTTCAAGCCGCGTGAAAATATTAAGAGACGGACGCAATAACCATGGCAAAAAGAGAAATATCACATTAAATTAAAAAATCCTTCAGAAATATTAAAATTTTTTCTAAAAATATTCATCTTAACTTCTGAGCAATTGGAAAGCGTCGATGTAAGGCGAAAATGGCGGCAAGATAAGATGCTAGAAGCATGTCAGTAGTATCAAAGATAAGGACGCACGACAGTCGTATTCATAATTTATAAATTTGCCAATGGTGAGAAAAAGAGTTCGTTAATAAACTCCGCTATTGCATTTGCGTGCTATGTTGTAAGATTGACCTGACCTCAATTACCAACAGATACTCCACCTTGCCAGATGCTGAAGGCACGAAAACTATTCCAAAAGCGCGCGGCCATCGAATGCGCCATACCCCTGCTCGAGTATTCTAGTAAGCGTTGGGATAAAGTCTGGACAGGATTCCAAGATTGTGAGCGGGTGATCGGGGGAGTCGGAAACAATCTGCATGTGTTATCGTAGAGTGCCCGAGGTGGAGCTGGAGCTGAAGAATCCTGAGCCGGAGTGGAGGGAGGCAAGGGTGACGATGACGGTGCGGTTGGAGTCTGAGCCGGTCGTATTGGTGCTTTTGATGGCTGAGGAGAAGGAGGAGTAAGGAAGAGCGGAAAGTTGGAACAGTTGCGAGGAGGCAGGAGGAGCACCGAAGGAGGAAGAGATGCACAGAGAAGAGGATAGGACGTTACATTAAGACAAGAAGCTTGAAACGGGACGAGGAGAAAATTGAAACAAAAAGGTAAAGCGTCAGGGTCGAGAACAGGAAGTTCCATTTTTTTCTCACAAAAGAAGCAGGCTTGCTTACTGGGTCGAATGAAACGACTTCTGTACGTGTGGGACTCTGTATCGTGAAGAATTATTCTCCTTCCTAAGTATCACTGGAAAAAGGTCCATCGTACGCCATATGTTGAGAGACGGTTAGCGTGGTTAGGGAGTCATGTCGAACTGAAGACATGAGTGCATGAAGGAAAGTTATAGGTCCTTAGGAGATAGTAGGTAATAGTAGCACTTGTGTAGAGACGAGAAAGGTAGTTGGTCTACCACGTACGAAGCAACAGCGCACTTTAAAGGGGAGTAAAAGAGATAAGCAAGCGGTGATAAAGGATACATAGTAGAAGGTAAGAGAGAAAAAAGACTGAGTAAGAAGAGAGTCATTCACTGAGAAAGTGATACGAAGAGGAGAGAACCATACACTTAAATTCAGCAGTAGACCGAGACAGAGAAATAGATAGAAAAGAGTCCATATGTCATTCTAGATAGCATTAACCCGTGGATGAATACTCTGCATGTTCGAAAATCATAAACATGACGAAAAGGGAGAGCGTCTAAGTCCAAGTTTTCCGAGATAGGGACTGAGAGGACTAGAAGATGAAGCCTTTTTAGCTGGACTGAGTGGAATGAAGTAAAGAAGTTTTCAATAGTAATGCCAGTGTTCGCTTTTTGAGATTGGTCGATTTAATTCCTGCGTTTTTGTTGTTCTTCTCGTTACCATGAAGATTCTGAAATGTCTGAAATTGAAGGATTTAAATGCGGAGGGATTTCTTGAAACCAAAATGACAGACACACACAAAGAAAAACGCACAGATACACAGGCCTAAAGACATGCATTTAATCTCACGCGATTCCGGTAATTGGCGACAGAGAGAGAGGGTGAAATAGCCTCGGATCCAACGATGTGAAGTACCGAATTCAGTATACAGCAGTACAGATATATGGAGAGATATTTCTTATCGACGGAAGAAGTGACCGGAGAGGTCCAACGATGTCGATGTGAACGGTCCTTGGACAACGTCCCTCCTGCAAGACAAGACGAGCACCAGGGGGGTAAGGAAAGGCTAGCGGGGAACTTGCGCTGTGACGGTTTGTACCTTAGACGTGGCAGGGAAGACAAGTGCGACACCAAGTTGCTACGTCGGCATTTAGATTCAGGCCACACAACATCGGGCAGCAAACCGAGTTTGCGTGAAGCTCAATGCCAGCGGTGGGGAAAGCGACGTGAGTTGAGGAAGACAGCCTTACGGAACGATGCAAAGGTACGAAAGGACGAGGGGATCCCTGAGAGACATCGCACAGAAGTTTCTTCTCTATCCCAGGGAGTTGGAGCCACTCCAGCTTGAGAGAAGAATCTTGTGGAAGCGCAGGATCCTCAGTAGTCTGGCACGTTGCCATAGCGTCGTAGTCAATGTTTGGTAAGGCTGAAATCTCGCGTCGATTTCAATGCGGGAGAGAGCCTCAGCAGTGAAGTTGTCGACACCCTGAAATTATGTCGGACATCAGTAGTGAACTGTGAGGCGTACTCAAGCTGACGAGCTTCTCGAGGAGAGTTGCCGTTCGTTTCTAGAGACCATAGCGAAAGTAAGTGGTTTGTGATCAGTGAGAATGTGGAAACTCACGACCCTCCAGAAAGGAGCGGAAATGACGAACGGCGAGATAACATCGCAAGTAACTCCCCTCCAAAAGGCACTTTAGTTAGGATCTGAGTTACTTCAGTTGTGATAGGTTTGCAATATTGGCATTGATTATTAGTGATCATAAAAGGCTAATTATTAGTTGTTGGTGTAGTGGTGGATGTGTGTGTCTCGTTGCTACACTCCTGGTTGTGTGTGTCTGTGTCGTTTGGTATGGACACCTTCCTGTTGTTGTTGGTATTGCTCTCTCTCGTTATGTGTGCTCATAAATCGTGATATAGTGGATGTACTACCCAGGAAATGAACGTCATAGTCTCGTGTGCTAGAGGTCCGGGCTCATGCCAGACGGCGCCACCAACGGTGGGGCGCAGGGCGAATGTCTTGAAGGAGGCGGTGGCCAAAGGGAGCATAGAAGCACGGCTTAACGGGCGAGTGCTACGTCTCTTGAGAAGTTGGTAACACTGATGCGTCATCGTAGGAGAGGCTTTCGGAACCGGACATCAAAGATCGAGCCTGGCCGTGTTCTCACAGAGCTGGTTCGGCTCGTGGCAGGGTCCAAGTCCACCGTATTCCTCTTGTATAGAACTGTCCTCGGTGTTTCGTTTGATGCTGTTGCTGATCGATAACGCAGCAGGAGACCATATGGTGAGATAGGAGTGATATATAAGGTTCGATAAGAGTATATACAGCGCTCGATTTGAAGTGAATTAAAACGTGAATGGAATTTAAATAGTATATAGCTAATGAGCCGATAATAGATAAATATAATATATGAAGAATATATATAATATATAAGATAATAGTAATATATAGGTATCTGACTGAAAGCTGCCTTCTGTATATAGAGACTAGAGCCTATTAGGGAAGGGCGAATTGGCCTTGTGACGTCGCTCTGCTAAAGATGAGGCAATAATTTTAAGTACCATCCGCTCTTAATGAATAATAATAACACTGTGGTATAAATATATTATTACTATATAAAGGTTTATTTGATTAATAGGAATTAGATAGATATATATTTATAAAGCCAAGAAATGTCCACAAGGAAAATAATAGGATAAAAGAATAGGTAGAAGTTATACCATAAGCACTTTCGTTGTATTTCAAACACATAGTTAATTCACTATAATTGATAATTGGTATGTGATTGAGAAATAGCGAATCCGTACAATAAGAAAAGTTGATTTAGGTAATTAGATTAGGAGGACGCGCTCATCACAAAAACAACTACTCTCTCCGTTCAGATGATTTATAAGGATGTAAGGATGGACTGCATGCCGACTGAAGTGCGTTTCTGTATAACTATTTCGTATATGGTGATGTCTCGTGTGTGCATAACTAGTAAAGAGAAGAGTAAATGTATACTCGTGTAAAGATGATAGTGAGCGTCGAATAGAGCGCTCAGGGCGGACTAGAGAGTGAGAGAGGAAGACTTCATGGATATCATTGAGAGCGCAAGGTACCTAATAGAGCAGCAGTAGTGTATGAAATATGCGTGATAAGAAAGTGGCGAGTAAGGTGGCTATAGGCTGATTCTATGGAATGAAAACGTTAGATTACTGTCGGTGATGATAAGCAGCTTTTAGCATATAGTTATGGTGAGTGAGTGACATAGCCGCTCCTCGGGCGGCGGAGAATCTCTTATCAACACGGAAAGGCCGATGCGGTTGCATATGATTAATCATCAAAGTAAGAGTATGGATACAAAATACGAATATACGGATAGTGCATGAATTCGCACGTCAAGATTCGATTATCGGAAGGTAATGTGCACCATACTAGCATAGGCGGTGCGGAAAATTACTATTGGTGGTACGCCTAATGATTGTATAATACGCAATCAAAACATATAGGTGGATAGACACAAGTATATGCGAATCTTGAGTGTTAGCTCGGACAAGAGAAAATTTACTCTGAGAGTGATCATGTAGCATAACCTGGGTATTATGGTGTCGGAGAAAGCTGAGGTGGGTGCACAGTATGCGGGAGTAGCCACAAAAAGCAATGAAGTGGGCAAGTGCGGCAGGAAAAACCAGCTGATGGTATACGTAATGACAGGGAAATAAATACAAATATATAATGTATGTATAATATACCAATACAATTGATTCGTGAATAATGAGTAGTGACTTACAGCATGACGTCGTCTGTGGGTACTAGAACTGGTGAGGAATGATGTATGAAATTTTCTTTCTCACGTGGTGCATGCATGGTCACTGCTACATAAACATAATACGCTACCACAGGTCAGTTAGACTCTAGATCTACTCATTCGAAAATATAAATTGATTTCTCTACAGATTACTATTAAACTCCTGAATACGATTATATTGCGCAAATGATATAAGTAGACCTATATAAGCTATAAAAGAATAGACTACGCGCTGATGGAGATAGACTCAGAAAAGCCGTAGCATGCTGATAGGAGTCACCGGAGACCATCCAAAACGCCATAAATATATAACTCGCTCGGCTAATCACACGTAGACGCATCATGCAGAAAAATTACACAGTAAGTCATGTGCATTCTCAATATACTATATCTACGCGCACTAGGAATATGGCTGATACTCAGCTAATTGAGCGACTTGGTTCAGGAGAGCAGACGACCTCCGATTATCACATACGAGCGTAAATTGGGATGTAGAGAGTAAGTACAAAGGATATGATTCTATTTCTATATGATATGGCGACTATCAGAAGAGTTTGAAATGACATAGTTAAATGATAGAGAAGAAGATAGAAACATAAAATAGGTGTGTTTATATATCTTAAACTAAAGTGCTCGATCTTGATGAAATCCTTAACTCTGATAGCTATTGTAGATGATATATGAAGAATATGTATATATAGTATATATGATAGATAATTATATATGAGAGTGGTAGTAATATAGGTAACTAGATGTAAGTGGATTGCAACCAGCAGAGATGCTCTATATAAGATGTACTCAGGTAAAGAATATATATGCACGGTTTCCTGCAGTAGACAGAGATAGTACGTTATATTACAATCCAGTATTCAACCAGATACTCCTGTATTTTCTTATAGATCGACCCATAATGAGGGTCAGAAATTGATGACAGAAAATCTACATAGACTCCCAACATTGTAGGTAATATTTAGAGGTATACGTTCAGCTCAGGGACGACACTAATAAGTAAATATACCACTGAGGATAGGGAATTGAATTACAGACGGAGTTAGTGATTTAGTAAGGTATTCTAGATGGTGGTTAGTGTAGATGAGACAAATCAACGCTGTATTTGGCTACGTACAGACACATAGAGACGAGACATGGTGAGAATACGCTGATAACCTGTGTACTTATCAAATTTAGACTCCGATTATAAAAATTAAGCTCGTGAGTGCCCGGTCATGTAAGAGTGGACATGCGCTGTAATATAGGCATGTCGAGAAGTAGTATCTGCTGTTAAGTCTTTACATAGATGAAGCAGTAGAGATGATGGAGAGATCATTTATGAATGAGAGAGAGAGAGAGATAAAGAGGAATGATAGGGAGAAGTGGATCGTAGAAAACGACGCACCTAGTGTATTCGTCAGGAAAGAAATAAGGTTTTGATATATGACCGAGTAACACTGTAATAAGGCGCAAGGTTATCCTGTAGAAGATGAAGAAGGCTCGGTAGAGATAGGAAAGAATCGAAAACAGATAGGGGTAGGTCCAGCTGTATCCACCGAGCCTGTTAGAGTATGAACTCGTACTGGCTAGAGTAGGGATGTGATCCGCACGAGATATAAGTAGATATCAGGGTTGGTTTGACGACCTTTTCTGTCAGACTTGTCAGGGGCACTATACGAAGTGGTGATGAAAACAAATGAATCCGATGATATAGGGTATTGGCGTCGGGCCTGGATGTTGGACTAGAGAAACGTGGTCAGGGAAACGATACCAGGAGCATGGAAGTTAAGGAGCGTGTTGTGGTGTGAACGAGAGTCCCTTGGAGACACGGCGCAGGCATGGCGGAGAATGGACATCAGCTCCGCGCCTGGAATGTCTGTGCCATGGCCACCTCTCTTCCAAGCTAGTAAGACGGAGCCTCATGCATACACTGAAAATCGTGATGTATGTAAACAGGCGGTCGTGAAGAGGAGCGCCTGATCAGAGAAATAGTACCAGATTGGTACGAGGGAATGAGGGCGAGGATTGAGACGACGTTATATCAGAAGGAGAAGTGCAGGGATTTATAGCTGCGGAAGAATGGGAACCTCGTTAAGAGACCACCGAGATTGAGGTGATGCGCAAAGGATTATGGGAGAGCAATAAGCAGATAAGAAGACGGGAGAGGCAATGAAGTAGGAGGAAAGTAACGTGCTGAGCCTGCAGGAAGAAGAGGGAAAACAGGAAATACACGTAGGTGAGCTCACGACAGATGTCGCGCAGAATACATCTTGCGAGAATAGACATTATAAGTTGTGAAGGAAGTGCGTATAATAAGCCGATTCAGTCTACTCATCTCTGCAACCTCCGAAAGAGTTTAGTTTTTGAAATACCATCGAAGCGAGGAAATATGTTAATGAATTCTCGTATATATTAATAGGTATGATTTTAACTATGAATATGATGAGTAGTTGACGGACTCGACAAAAATAATTATCCTGACTCTTGATTATTATGTAAATAAGGAGGGTATATTTCACCTCAGCAATAAGCAAGGAAGGACATCTGCACCAGGAAGTATTACAGAAGGGATAATATTATATCTACTAGATCTACTCTAAGGTATGTAGAGTACTCATTGTAGTAAGATTCTTTATACTACTTGAGAGGTAACTATTCCTGTAGTGAAGAGATAAAGGGAACTAGAGCTAGGTAGTGAGATCATAGTGAGTAAAGGTGAAGACTGAGTAGTACTGAGTATGAGGTAGTAGAGAGATAAAGCGGACTCAAGATAAAGATAGTAGTGATATGGATAAGTAGATTCCCTTACAGTGAATGCACAGTGATCGGTCGAGCATACGCATATATCTCAGGCCGAGGAGCAGAACGCGCACAGCAAGCAGACGAACGCACTAGGAGGAATACGGCTGTATTGGTGAGCTCACGCCACAGCGCTAATCACGCTATTTGTAGTGAGGCGCAGGAATAATTTCACTCAAACTAGTGTGTATAGCACCATGATAATAATTATACAGTGCAATGCAGTGAAAGGATGGCGGATATAAAGATGAGGATAGAAAATAGATGACGAAGAAAGTAACAGATAAATGAGAGAGAAGTGAGAAGGCTCGATAAAGAGAGGGAGATAGCAGCGGAGAAATAGAGGTGTAGTTAGTCCGTTCGTATAGTGCATGGTACACTGTACACAAATGTATAGGACGCAAAAGAGACTGTCGGAGAATATGATTAGGACATAGCGAGATAGATAAAATAATGAATGAACGATAAAAAAAGTACCGCTCAGGTCACCAGAAATTATAAGAGAGCGTAAAGTGATGGGAGGTGCAGAGTGAAATAGGTATGGTGTAAGAAAATAGAGTCATAAGAAGAACAATCTAGTCATCTAATAATATACTCCTAGTAGAAGAGATAAAAATAGAGTAGAAGTTAATTATTATGCAAAAGGTGTTAACAGCAAGCAGATAGTAATAAAAATACTAGACTATTATTCTAGTATTTCCGAGAGCCAGAAACTATATATATAGAATAAATAAAATAAATTAAATAAAAACCTTAACATAGAAAAAAAAGTTTAAAAATTAATACAAATGAAATACACTGATATTAATCATAATATGAAAAATAAGTTGATGTATATATATTTGATGATTGATATGGTAGAGTAGTGAATATAATGATATAATAATATATAAACACAAAGTTCGCTAGACTGGGTAGAGCGTTGATTGCTTTTCTTCATGTTCGTGACAATTTGTGCACAAATACAGGTGCTGCCCAAAATAGTAAACATTTTATTTGTAAGTTGGATAAGATTTTTATACTTTTTCACTGTCCAGAGTTCTATAAAAGTCTTGTAGGTTGCTTTCTCTATGCTTCGTTTTGTAAATGGAAGAAGTTTGAAGTTTAGTGAATTGCATTTATATTTCTATTGGTTCTTTTTTATCCCTAGATCCACTATTTGGTTGGGCTGAGCCCAATTTCCATTCCCTTAAAATGGCCAAAATTCCGTATTTTCAGCAGATTTTGATTTGATAACAATTAAATCATCCTTTTGCCCTATAAAACGTGTTTTTCTGTGTCTCTAGTCATTCTTTCAGAATTTTCAATTTTTCAAAACCCATGTTTTTGATATTTTTAGTATCAACTCCCAGAATTTTTTCGAAATGACGTCAAACTTGAAATATGCATAGATGGGTTTATTTTCTACAAAATGCACGAAGAATACTTTTTTGATTTTGAGTTTTGTGCCTACAAATGTCCAATTAAAGCCCATTTTGTTGTTTTAAATGAAAAAATTGCGATAAAATTTTTTCTCTTCGTGCGAAGTGGATGATATTTTTAGAGCATATGTAGTCGAGGGAGTTGCACATTTTTTACTCTATATAGTTTCTTTTGGGGCCGGAACTCCCCTAGAAATAGTGCCAATAATAAAGCTCGTGAAGATCTTTTATCTTTCTAAAATTTATTTGACTATACAAAACAGTTATCTAAGTAAAAAAGTTGTATCTTGTTTCGCTTTACAAGTCCTGAAAATTTTATGTTGATCGATTTAGAAAAGGTAATTTCACTCTTCCAAAACAATTTTTTTGGATATGAAATTTGACATTTTTTTTTCAATTCGTCCGACCAACATCACCCTTTTTAGTTTGTATACTGGCAGCAGTGTATTCATTTAACTAGATAATTTTTTGGTATACTCAAAAGAAAATGTTTGAAAAATTTCCAAAAAAAATTTTTGGGAAAATTTGTTCCAAGAACAAATCCAAAACAACTGCATATACAAAAAGAAATTATCTAAGTAAAAAATGTGCATCTCCCCCAACTACATATGCTTTGAAAATTTCATTCAGTTTGCATGAGTAGGAAAAATATTATCGCAATTTTTCATTTTAAAAACCGAAAAAAGTGGGTTTGGAATTTTGAGATTGCTGAACACAAATATTAAAAAAAATCGAAAAACGACTTCGTGCATTTTGTAGGTAATGGACCCATTTATGCATAATTCAAGTTTGAAGTCATTTCGAAAGAAATTGTAGGAGTTGAATTGAAAAATGCTAAAAACATGGGTTTTGAAAATTTGAAAATTCTAAAAGAATGACTACAGACATAGAAAAACACCCGAAAACAACGTTTTGGAGGGCAAAAAAAAAAAAAAAAGCTACAGTTTGGTGTTAATAGGGTGAAAATTTTCCTGAAAATTCCGAATTGTATACCCATTTTTAGGGGAGGGGGTGAAAATTGGGCTCACCCTGAGCCCAATATTGGATCCTGTCCTTCAATCAGCTTCAAAGATAGTCGTCATTAAACATATTTTTTAAACAATTTCTTCGCGTATTTATTTCTCAAGAATGAATGTTTATCCTTGTACAGGGTGGAAAATGGAACATTTCACCAAATTAGTAAAATCATAAGATAACTTCTCATTCGCACCCTTGTGACTTCACTGTAGGTATCTTTTCCAGTTATAAGACCAGTCACACATTGCAAACTTCAGAGAAGGAAAATTATGTGATGCACAAATATAATTTAGAACATTTTTCTATATACTAAACATTTGACCTCTGAGCACGTCATGGCCAATAAAGCAAAATAACAACCTCAGAGGTCAAAAGGTCAAAAGATCAAAAGGTTGGGCTAGGTAAAAAAGTGGTATAAATAAAAGGTGTGTAGCTCATTTAATTCTCTCTACTCTGAATTTATTCTAAAATCGAAAAAGTGATGAAATAAAATTAGGTCAAATTTTCATCTTTAGTCAATTTTCAACTTTGTGGAAACAGGAAAAAATCAACACCAAGAGTTATTTAATTTTGGATGTTGCTTATTTAAAGGGGTATAAATCAAAAATTCTCTCTCTCTCTCTCTCTCTCTCTCTCTCTCTCTCTCTCTCTCTGCTTTCGTTTGCGATTTAACCACTCAAAATCGGTCCTTGAAATTGAAATTGAAATTGAGGTTTCAAATAGGGTTGGCCGACGCACCCGGAGCGGTGCGGTGCGGAGTGGTGCGGTGCCTTGCGCAAAATTTCCGTGTCCGGCCAACCCTAATTTTAAACGTTTAGGGGTTCAACAAATGCTTCAAATCGAAATGTTGTTCCCAGCACAACAATTATTATATTTACTCCGAAAATTTCGAAAACATTTTGTGAATTGTAATTTCCAATTTCAAAAAAAAAAAAAAAAAATTTACCTTAATTTCAAACCTTCAAACAAATTATTACATATTATTTTATTTATTTTTTATTTTATTTATTTATTTTTTATTGTTTTTAATTTTTATTTTATTTTTTTTTA
>JABUQX010024949.1:20000-22500 GCA_015478945.1 Trachelipus rathkii | reverse complement strand
ATATATATATATATATATATATATATATATATATATATATATATATATATATATATATATATATATATATATATATATATATATATATTTATATTTATATTAAAGCGACGCTGCTCCGTGCAAACACAGCCTAATGTTTGTGATGGGCAGGAGCGATGCTGATGAACCTTCGATATCTGCCTATGATATTGATTTCTATGGTGTATCAATGGCGAAAGAGCTTTATGCGATCGGCTCACACCAATCTCAATATAAAGGTTTCTTCGTGACAACAATTTCTGGCTTGTTTAAGCCAGAAATTCCTTTTAGTACCCTTTTGAGTTTGGGTTTTTACCTTTAACTTTGAGTTTTTTCTTACGTTTGGCTCTGGTCCCAGCCATTGGTTTTGACTCTGCATATTTGGAGTGGACACCTCATGCATTCTTCACTCGTAAGTTGCAGCCTGTTGAAACTCGCTACAGCGATTTTGGCAGAGAACTTTTGGCAATTTACCTATCGGTTTGACACTTCCGGTACTTTCTGGAAGGCCGCAAATTCCACATTCTCACCGATCACCTTTGCGATGGCATCCCGACATGAAAGGCACTCTCCCAGAGAAGCCCGACATTTGGTGTATGTCTCGCAATTCACCAGTGATCTACGGCACATCTCTGGAGTAGAAAACCTCACCGCTGATGCTCCTTCACGCATCGAGGTCAACTCTCTGTCTGATCTATCTACTATTAGCTACGAAGATATGACAACCAGCCCGGCGTCTAAAGACCCAGCTCTTCCACAAGATTCTCCTCTCCAGCTGCAGTGGATTTCGTTCCCCGGCATTGAGAAGAATCTCCTCTTTGATATGTCTACAGAATATAAACGCCCCTTGGTGCCTTCCTTTTTCCTCAAACGTTTTTCTCAACCTTCATTTCATTTCTCAACCCGGCATTATGGTTTCACAAAAGCTTAAGCGCTACAGTTCACTTTGTTTTTCCCAACGTAAATACCGATGTGAAAAAGTGAACTAATGAATGTCTTTAGTGTCAGCGTTCCAAGTTTAACAGATACACCAAGACTCCTCTAGACACCTTCTTGAAACCTGGTGAACGCTTCATAAAGGTTCACTTCGACGCCATCAGTCCTCTCCATCCTTCAGACGGTCATCGCTGCATTCTCACTTGCATCGATCGTTTCATACGTTGGACCGAAGCCATACTCTCTCTGTTTCTACAGCGGAATCTGTAGCCAAGGTTTCATGCCTCACTTGGTTTAGCGTTTCAGTGTTCTACTCACTGCCACTTCAGATCAGGGTAGTCCCTTCGAATCTTTCCTCTGGAAAGATCTGATGCGTCTCCTTGGTGCAGAGAAGATTCACACGACAAGCTTTCATCCTATAGCGAATGAGATCATTGAAAGGTTTTACCGACACCTCAAGGCGTCCCTTGAAGCCCAGCCCCTACCAGAGTGCTGGACTGAGGCTCTTCCTATTGCTATGCTTTGCATTCGCACGGCTATAAAGGAAGATCTTCAGTACTATCTGCTGATTCTATACTTTGTTTACCTAGAGTATTCTTTTCACAGTCTTCTCTCCCTCCTTTCTCAGATCCTCTTTCCTATCTCACTCGCTTGAGACGTTGTGCAGAGTGGTGAAGATCAACACTTTCACAGCATCAAAATGTACACTCTTACATCCCAAAGGATCTCTCTTCATGCAAACATGTTTTTTTGTGAGGCATGATTCACACCTCACTTCGCTCCAACCTAAGTACGACGGACCTTTCTGGTGGCGCTTAGAAAGAAGTTCTTCACTATACAACGTCCTTCCCGCACTGAGGTCGTTTCTACCGACCGTCTCAAGCCGGCTTATTTTGAGGCACATCCTCCTGATACTAAGGACTTCCATCTTTTCCATGCACTGTTCCGGTTTCGCTTACTCAAACTTCTTATGCAACATCGCCTTCTCCACCTGCATCTACCCCGCCTCCATCGCCACCACCACCGCCTTTACCTCTGGCTCAGGAATCTGTTCCGCCCCCAGCACTGCCTGCGGTTCAGGATTCTGCACAGCTATCAGCGACTAGTTCAACTTCAGCTCCAACAGCTCGTCCGAGGACCTCCTCAGCACTCGCATACCTGCTAAGGTTCCTCATTATTCTTCTTCTGCTACTTCACATCCTACTCCACATGTTATTTCACAGACATTGCTTTCATCTTCTCAGGTCCCTCTTCGTTCTGCCCTCGCTCCTTCTGAGTCAGTGGGTAGGTCGGCAAGTGTTCGTTGGCTGAGGCGCTAACTCGACTAACTTACTTCCCGACCAACACGCTCAAGGGGGATTATGAAGCGACTCTGCTCCGTGCAAACAAAGCCTAATGTTTGTGATGGGCAGGAGCGATGCTACTAATCCTTCGATATCTGCCTATGATATTGCTTTGGATGGTGTATCGATGTCGAAAGAACGCTATGCGATCGGCCTACACCTAGCGCCCTTCAAAAGTTTTTCCATGGCAGAAATTACTGGCT
>JABUQX010024949.1:0-7500 GCA_015478945.1 Trachelipus rathkii | reverse complement strand
TTTTCTAATGTATCCATTTGATCAATGCGCACGTAGATAGTTTTCAAAGCTGTAGTTACGAGAGGAACATTGCTTGACATATGTAGAGACGAAGTTGCTTGAATTTTAGGTCCTTTATTTGAAAAATTTGTTCATACATAAAAGGGAGAGGTCACAGAACCAATTAGAATTCGAATTTCAAAAAGGAAAAAATACAAAAGTTTCGTATTGGAACCCAAAAATGAAATTTATTCTGCCATCTACCATACCAAACTTTAAAATGATAGACCATAACAGGCCAATATCGATACCACCATACCAATCACAGAGAACAGCATCCACAATCCAACATATCCAGCAGAAGCAGCGAAGCCGCTTAAACAAAAACTAACATTAAGCCGCGTCCTACTTTGAAAACAATCCTATCCAACAATCCTACAACCTAAAGCCGGAGCGGAACTCAACACCAGACCACCATTTATAGAATTACGGAAAAGAATATCAGTAAAGTTCCGTAAGGTGTAAGTAATTACAAATTTAGACACCTACTGCCATAATCCAAACGATGCCATGATGAAAGACACAAAATACCATGCCGAGTATAAGAAGTCCTGCTATGTCTAGCGTAAATGACTATAATCCTTTCGAAGAAACTTCGTAACCGATAGTTAGTGAAGAACGAGCTGAAGACCATTAGATCCAATTAAATTTGTAAAAAAGAAAATTGAAGTCCGTATCGAGTAAGTTCCGTTTGCTCAAAACATTTCGTCCGCAGTGTTCTGAATTTGGATTTGTTATTGTAGTTTTTTCTTTTTCTTCATTTTGTTTGTTTTAAGAAGGCGTTGATTGAAGTTTCTGGGTGTTCTACTCCGGTTCACTCTGTTATCCTAAGCATTATTAATAGGGTAAACATGGTCGTTAATGCTCCATAAAATTGGTGCTTCTTGTGAAGAGCAATCCCCTGCCGTGAGGTGAGTAGAGGATAGCGTAATTTAGATATCCATATTTGATAAATGGTATTGTGTATTTTTATTCAACAAATATGAAAGATATTCAATAAAAGTTTATTAAGTAATTAAACGATTTCTCTATTCATTGTGATGATTACTCTGCGTAGGCGATTGCAAGTTTCGACATGACCGATATTAAATCCCAAGTGCGTTTCGAAAGGTTTGTCCGTCAGACAAAACATCGTTTAGGCGCGAAAATTGTTGATCTGAATTCAAGTCGCGAGCCTGTACCGTTCCGTGTAGAGAATATTTACTCCCTTCTTGCCGGAGGATTTCTGAAGAGAGTATCTTGAGTGAGATTTCTTTAATTCTTAATAATTTGATCTGACTGACTTTATCTGCAACTGACTGGAAAGCTATGTATCACCAACGGACGATGTTAAAGAATCGTTTACATTTTCTATCTTGTATGTGCTATATAATATATGCTCGGCGCAAATCTTAGCGATAAGTAACGAAGTCATAATATTAAAATTTATTTTACAAAGTTAAATAATGGTAGTGCAATAATGTGTTTGAACGCTATATATACTGAAACCATAAGTAGGTTATTACTATATTATTTCCCCTACCAAGGATAGTTGTTATATAAGCCGATAAATGAGTATATATTTATTAGTATTATAAAATAATACGTATATATATAGTATAACATTGAATGATTTTTTCAAAATATCTAAATTATATATTAGCGATTAGTTATATACCCTATATATACTCACCACGAATTATATTTTATTAATAATATATCTCTCTACTAGTGTACTCTGTATATATACATGAGCATTATTACTATTTAAAATAATAATATTAATAAGTATAGATATGAAAATAATTTAATTAAAAAACAGGCGCATATAGTCGCCGTTAGTACAGTTTTATGATATGGAGAACCGGAATCCAAGAAATCACGGAAACCGTTAGGAACTGTGTAAACCTGAAAATTAATATATTAAATATATATAGATAATATATTTATAATAATAATAATTAATATATTAAGATATAATATACATATATATATATTAATAATAATATATATTATAATATAGATTATAAAGAATAAAAAATATATATAATATAAATATATATATATATAATATAAAAATATTATATAGTAATATAAATATATATATATATATATATTATAAATATTATATATATTATAATATAAGATATAATATATAGATATATTTATATTTATATATATATATATAATATATAATATAATAAATATATATAATATCAAATATATAATATATTAATAATAAATAAAATATATATATTAATATATTATATATATATATTTATAATAACTATATATATATAATCATATTATAATATATATTTCAGGTCCATACCAGTTCCAGGTATTCTAGATCCAGGTTCCTCAATATTACACTGTCACTACGGCGATATATCGAACTATAACTAATAATTTCAATATATTTCTCAGTCAACCAGAAGCCACGTAGAAAGCGATTTAAAACATCGATATAGGGTGATTAAAAAAACATCGAATAAAATTTGAGATTATATATATATATATATGTAATAGAAATCTAATCAAAAATATCTTATCGATTATTCAACCTTACATAAACTAGTAGAGCTAATAAAGGGTTCCTACTGGTTATATATAGTGGTAAAACCCGTAATCTATAAGGGTCATCAATAAATTTTAAAATATAAATAAAAAAAGAATACAACTTTTTTAACAAATAAGTTATATTAAAAATATTGAGTATAAGGGGTTGAAAACAAGACATCGTTTTTATGTTAAAAAACTCACTATAAAGATAGCACGGTGGTTATATATTATAAAAAATAATATACTGGTAAACACACACAATAGATTACTCTCTCGAAAGTGTTGTTATTTATGGTGTTTTGTAATGTCATATTATTGAATGGATTTGTTAATAGTAAGAGTTAATTATGCAAATATCTTTTCAAATAGACTTCCACAAGACGAGAAGACATCGGCAAAATAATCTGGGATAAAACTGATACATATGAGCACAGGTGCTAACACCTATATATCATTTAAAACCTCTCAACTATAAAAATAACTTCATTTGACGATCTGTTAAAGCCTCTATGTTAATCAAATTTCTTACGTTAGTGACTTATACGTATATAGAGCTCGAGTGCTATGTATTAATTGAAAAGTTCGTTAATAAATTAATTTAATTGTAAAAATTTGTTTTTACATAAAATCATAAGTAAAAAATATTAGTTAAATTAGATAATTTTTATACTGAAAACTAAAAAAATGATTGGTTTATTACGTGCTCTGTATTGAGTTCGAGCAAAAAAAAAAAAAAAAAAAAAAAAAAAAAAAAAAATGAATAAAGAATCTTCGATTGTAGTGGAGAGAGAATTGAGTTTATTCAAATGTAAACTATAATGATGTGTGTGTTGTTATGACTAATAGAATTCTTAGTGTGTGAGCCATTTTATAAATGAGATACTATAGTCTATGAATTAGGTTTATAGTATAGGCTATATAAGTCAAGCTATAATATCATATAATAAATTGATACAGATAATAATAATAATAATCAGTACGGACAAAAAAAAATGTTTAACAAATAATATAATAATAATAATAATAGTAATTATATAATTATAATTAATAATATAATAAATAAATAATAAGATTAATTATTTAAAATATGATAATAAATAAATAATAAATAATAAATAATAATTAAATATTATGAGCCGGTATGTAGTTGATATATATATTGTAATAGTAAAGTATTGTAAGTATGCGGTTAGCTGACCTATCTGCTATAAACGTTTAAGACTGTCTAAATAATGAGTTACGCTGTGTTAATGACGATTCAGTTAATGACGCTGAGATGATATGTATATCTTTTATGTATGTATTCATCATATATACACGAAGCGAGTGTAAGCAAGAGCTAGAATATATAGTGAATTATGAGTAAACACTAACTTATGCTCGTCCGAAAGACGAGTGATTTGATACCCAGTTCTACAGCGGAACGAGTGCGGTAATAGGTATTAAATATACCAACGAAATCAATCACTCCAGCGCCAACTAAGCGAGACGGAATCTAGGCGCCACAATCAATCTCAATCATAAGAGTAACCTAATAAAAGCACACAAACACAACCAACCCAGCATCACAACATTCTAAACAACAATACAAACTCAAAGTTATTAGTATAATAAATATAGTATGTTTGGATCTCAAGAAATACATAAAACTATAGTACTATATAAAAGTAATATACGTATAAGTATATAAATATACAGCAAGTAACGCGCAAATATATGACCAACACTGAGCAATGGCCAACTAAACATGAGCAAATAAAAATATATGCTATAATTTATGATAGTAATTATCAAAATATAACTACGTAATATTGGCATAATCTCTATAATAGAATGAGAAGCAATAGATATAACTATAATATAATCAGTAGAGAATATTAGGTAATATAGTAGAGAGAAAAGATATACGTCTGATATAAATGTTTAGTGTAATAAGGTAATTAAAATTGTTGATTTATAAATCACTGAAGATTATAACTCTTATGTAGTATATATATATATATATATAAATTAATATAGTAGTAGGTAAAAATGCAAGTAATTTTTGAGATATAATAAATATAACATACTATTTAACCAGACGAAAATAATAAAAACAAATAAATAAATATTAAAAAATTTAGAATTGATGAAGTACTATGTTTTAAACAAATATTGAACATAATCTAATAAGATCAATAGATCCAAATATATAATCCAAAAAGAATAGAACTAACGTAAAGTATGGAGTGGATAGGAATAACTACTATATATAGGTACTATATCACGTATATATGATATACTAGGATATTTAGATAATACCCACTCGACATGTAAACCACCGAAGTTGCAGGATCTGCATGGATCCATCTTTTGCACTAGCACCAACCAATACGCTCTTCCCAACACATTCCCAACTTTTGGAAAAAAGGTTATAATAATAATCATTAAGCATTGGAATATAATATATCAAATTATATGGAGATTACATATAAACAATAAGCTTCAAGAAAGCCCTTTCACATGCGTAGAGAGAGATTGCATATACTTATACGTATATCGGGTAAATTGATATCAATAACAAAAAACCACATAGACAAGAACGAAAACTCCGAAAAAAATCAAAATTAACACGTTGTTTTTTAAGGGTATGCTGAAGAACTAAACTGACGTCTTCGCAAGATGTGGAAAAACTTTTTACAATTATCATTCCACAAGACAGTGGATTATTTATCTGATTGCCAAACGTTTTTCTATTATTATTTTTTCGTCGACTCACCCATGGAATGCCTTGCCCACTTTTCAACAATGAACAAGACTTATTCATCGTGCCTAAAAAGTGAAAGAACTTCATGGATTCAGCAATGATCGCGTAACAGATGGTAATAGACTTGTCTTGTTGCGCAAGTTGTGATCTTTTGCTTTATGGCTGACGTGATATTTCTGCCTTTAGCAGCATTTCATTCCATAATATAGGCATCTTAAATTAATTTAAACCCTCTGCTGAAGTCAATGTGGATTCAAGAAAATACATTTGCTCTCGCTTCCTTTTAATTTAAGGACAAAATGTTATTGTACAAATGAAGTTGCTATTGTACATGCGTTTTGCAGAGTTTGAAATCATTATCTATCTTCAGCATGATCTAGCATGAGTGTTTCTATCATCCTTGAAAGTCCCTTGCTTATTTAATAACTAAATAGATATCAATTAGATACCCAACTATATAGTAAATACTAAAAGTATAGATACGTATGTAAGTATAATATATATATATTATTATAATAATATATATATATATATGTAATTATATAGGTATAATATATATAAGGTATATATACGGTATATAGTAGCTTATACTATATCGGTATATATATATATAAAAGGTAGTGCACACATGTTTCTCATAATTTCATAACTCATAGATGAATACTATCCGCAATAAAATAAAACTAATCGACAACGGTTCGCTAATCGGAAATGCAGATAGTGAAAAATGAGCGGATATCCTCGGCAATTATGCGTATGCGGATACCGCGTTATCCGCCTACACCTCTAATATATATATATATATATCATTATTATATATATATATATAATATATATAATATAATATTATATATCATAGTAAGAAGAGATACATATAGTTATATTAATTAAAATAATATTATAACAATATCTTATTTATTTTATTTTTATATACGTTTTCCTGTATTAAACATTTGCTAAGAAAAATAATAATATTATTATATATAACTAAATAGAAATACTAAAGTATAATATATAGAAAAAAACAACAACATTGGTCTTGATTAGAAAATACTTCTAAAACGAGAAGGAAGAGAAGCCAAGAAAAACAATATAAATATAAAAGAGAGATATATAGACAGAGAGTTCAGAGAGAGAGAGATGAAGAGAGAAAGAGAGAGCGAGAGAGAAGAGAGAGAGAGAGGAGAGAGAGATGGGGTAAGTGAGAGAGAGAGAGAGAGCAGAGAGAGAGAGAGAGAGACGAGATAGAGAGAGAGAGAAGAGATCATCATTAAAAATTATAATATATAAATTATCATTAAGAATTTTATACAAAAACTAATTTCCCTGCTATAGCTGTTCCCAACCTATTTCTTAATGTTGCTTGCCTACAAAAGTCCAAAAGTTGAAAATACCCTTTCAACATTTAGCAGTTGATGAAGTTACTGACAATATGCTTATTATTTATAATTGACGCTTCTCATCTAATTTTTCTTTGAGAGATTTGTACCAAGATGGAGTCACTGCTGACAAAAACAGAGGGACTCATCAAAATAGGTAACTTTTATTAAACGGAGAAGAATGATATGGCTCATTAACTAATCATCTCCATAATATTCCAACTTGCATTTGAATTACTTCATCCTCTGGATCGAAAGTACTATTAGTCTGTACTTTGGAGATGTAGAAAATCATTTGCTATATGAAGGCTTTCATCTAGTTACAACGCCTGTCGATACCTCCTTTATTACTTTTGCTATAAAATCTTGTCCTGTTGAGGGTGGATTTAAATAATCGTAGCTCCAAATGTAATTCATAATTCTTCAATAATTAAACATCATTACAGATAACACTATAGTTATAACAGTCATTGCCTTCTACTTGGTTGAATGCCAGTGGCCAGCATCCAACTCCACAAATAGATATTATATTAAATCTTTATGATAATGTAAATCAGGCAAATCAGACAGTGGTTAGAAATGAAACATCCTCAAAGGAGAAGTTAAGAAACAAAGAATCATGTTTTATATAAAACATGATTAAAATATTACACCAATATGATATATAATCTATAAATATATAATAGTAGATAAGTATAAATACGATATTAGTATATATATATATTATATATATATATAGTTATTAAGCAAGAGATATATATATGTATATAAGTATAAAGTGTGGTAGTATTGTAT
>JABUQX010024948.1:80000-101792 GCA_015478945.1 Trachelipus rathkii | reverse complement strand
ACTAAAACTCTTTAAAGTACTCATTTTATATTTAATTTCTAAGATATATGATGAATTTGTTAATAGATGTACAGGGGAAATTGCCAATCTTGAGGAACTTGTACCGAGACAAGCTTGCACAATAATGTTCAATATGAACTCTTATTATATCATGTTGATAATAATAATCATAATATTAGTAATTATAAATTAATCGGATCGGGAATCGATTAACTTCATAGAGTTATTCGACGCACCTAAAAAAAAAAGAGTATAATCGGATATCTGATATTCGCCTCTTTTACTTATTCGTTTGAGATCAAAATCATCCGGTACACTCCCTAACAATACTTACCTAAGATCTTTGTTTATGTAACAGCAAAATACATCCGCATAACAAAGTTTATTATCATAACCTAATATAACTTGTCCTTACACTCTTCTCAATTGGATAATAAATAATGAATATATAAATAAAGCAATTGATTACAGTTACTCTCACTAGTCACTCCTCCTTAAATAAGACATAAATAGTTTTAAATACAACAGATAATAATAATAATAAAGAAAGATAAGAAATTAATAGAAAATTTTCCTATATGCATACATTTTGTAAAAGTCATAAGTCAAAATATCTCAAAAGCTTCTACAGTGATAAATAATAATGATCCACCCATTTAATATACTATATATAATCATATAATTGATGTATATTAAAAACAAACAAACAAACCTTAATTGATATATATAGTAATATCAATATATATAAATTTTATATTTGGAATATGACGTCACTAGAAATCGTGATCAATTCCCTAACATCCACACACTTAATGTAGAAAATATATTCAATAATATATTATATTGCATAAAATAAAATACTAATATAATTATACATTTAAAGTTTATTAAGTTTATTAACAGTCAAGAACCCAAGCTAACTATACACTCCCTTTATTTAAAAACTACCATTAGATATTGTAACACACCTCGCAGCAGGCCTTAAGAAGCCGCTGAGAGCTGTCATATCACGATACCGAAAGTGAAACATCCATGCTTCTCAAAGATCTCATCCGAAAGCAATCTATTACTCACACTTGACAACATGGATCTGTTATGGCATAACACCCATCCAACTTTGAGCTTCTCCATATAAGTCAACAGAACTCTCGACCTCATAAGTCTAATGTGTCGTCGCTATATCCGATCCAGAGTGCCTTGGCAGTTGAGGAGCTTATTCAATCCACTATAGTATGATCATTCAGCACCCCCCCCCTCCATAAGAGACAATATTACCTCCTAGAAGAGGGCCACAAGCGCATATGAATTCAGAGAATTGCCACAAATTGATATAGTCCTTTTCAGGGATGGAAGAATGACTTGACCACACGGGGAGAAGACAGCGTTTATTGGGACTCTACAAACCACACGGAGAGTTTAGTACATCAATCCCCAAGAGATGATTGATATTCAGACGGCAATGATCATCTCCTCCCGCGCGACGCCCAGTTGCTAATGAAATTTTTGTGTATCTATGATCACCTGCTGGGCTTATGTTAATAAACAATAGAATCGAGAAACTTTCATTATAAATTGACTGTGATATGGGTTTTCAAAATCTGGAAGTCTACTCTCTGTGAATGCTGTTTAATAATCTAGGGAGTTTCTGGGGATAGAAGGCAGAAGAAAGCTGCAATCCAGGGATCACGAGCATATTTCAGTACCACTTACAAAATGGATAGAATAGTAACATGCTAGAAACAAAAATCTGTAAACCCTTATAATAGTTTCACATCCTTCTTCGCTGAGCGTCTTGGGAGTATGTCTGAAGTCAGTTCTGCCCATCATATGTTTTAGCGAGCAAAATCACGTATCAACAGACCACCCTGTTACGCCACAACATGCGTAGAACGAATCCTCTGCCTCAAGCGAAAGAAGTGAGAATAAAAAGTCGTACAAACCACCATTGTAGGTTAAAGCGATCTCCCCTAACAATTTTTACTATAATCAGTCCCTCCTAGATGTATGCGGGTTAAAATTTTTATACACACAATTAGAGAGCCACACTGCAGTACTATCATATGTATCACGTTCAAGCGGGCGTCTGTCTTTATAGAGATACTTAGAACAGAATTGCTTTGTTTTTAGTTCGTTAAGTGAGTTGAATTGGATGTGGAATGGTGCACGCCCTTGTTTATTATTCTAAGAGACGTTGGTTTTTGCGAAAAACTTTCAGTTTTTGACAAGGTTGGATTGTGAATATCATGGAAGCCCCAAGCAGGTGATTGCGCGATATCTAGTTTTAAGATGGATGAGGATGTATTTGTCTGTTATACTATTGGCGAGAAAGGACTCTTTGGCTTTGCCAAAGTGTCTCCAGGTAGTGATTTTATTCCGCATCCAATTTACGTGTGGCTCTAGAGGTAATACTATTTATATATATGAGGGGGGGGGGTGAATGTCTATCGTGTGATTGACAAATTTTAAGCCAAGATGGTGGGTGTTTAACTGCAGGTGGAGAGTCCTGTTGTTGAAAGGAAAACTTCATGGATGGGGTTCTAGACTCTCTTTTTGTTAAGTGTGAAGTAAATATTAAATATGAGGATTCTTTGAGAAAGAATGGTGATGTCATTCTGTTTTTAGACATGGCCACTACTCCCAAAATTGGTTTATATATGACTGTAGTTCTGTCTTGCTTGTGTATTTATAGAGGGGGACTAGGAATGTAATTTATTAGGTCATTTACGCCATAACTAGTTGATTTTAAGTGGGGGATGTGGTTGTGGTAGTATAGTTGGCAACATTAAAATAATAAAGTTGTTGGTGATAGGGATGGCACCCCTAGGGGAATTCCAGATAAATAGAACCTGAGGACAAGAGCTTAATGCCCCTTGTATAACTCGAGCTGTGCAACTGGAATAGGAAAATTTTACTATTTAATTTTTTCTATCAATTGATGTATTTCTGTGTTTTAAAAACTTTGTCTAATTAGAGGTGATCCGGTGAGACGCTGTAGTCAAAATTGCTTAACATTGTATTTCTATTTCCAATTGAGAGAGTGCGCGGAAAGTGGTGGTAGATATTGTTCATTCTTGACTTGAAACTTGTTGCGGATGTTTTGTCTGTCAGGATGGAAGTTATTGAGGTGTTTTTGGTCTGAAGATTATTATATATATATATATATATATCATATAATATATATATATATATTATATATTAATATATATATATATATAATATAATTAATTAATATATTATTATATATATATATATTAATATATATATATTATTAATATTTAATAATATATATATATTAATATATTATTATATTATTATATTAATACATATATATATATATATTATTCATATATTATATACATATATAATTAATGATTATATATATATAAATATAAATATCATATCATATATATATTAATATAATATTATATATTAATATTATAATATATATTAATATATATATAAGGTAAAATTTAAATTTTTTATAAATCTTATATTCATATTTATGATTTTTAATACTAGTATACATAAATCTCTTGACCTTTAAAAATTACATCATCATCATTATTATTTAATTATTAATTATATTTAATTATTTAATATACTATCCCTCAATTTTTATTTATATGATTAATTTGGTTATATGTTCATATATTATTTCTCCTTTTTCTCCACATTATAATTAATTTATTATATTATTTAATTATATTATATATAATTATATTATTTTATTGTATTATTAATTATATATATTAATATTATTATTTATATTGTAGTAGTATTATAAGTTAGTATAGAGTAGTTAGTAGTAATAGCATAAGTAAGTAGTAATTAAACAGTGGGTTATAACGCTGAGTTGTGATGTAGATGCAACTATAGAGGATTGATCGAAAAAAGAAGATATATGGTCACTATATAGTTATATATCGAAATAGGTGGCCAGAATAAAAAATTCAATATTCTCTATTACAGTTTCAATGAAAGGGATAAAATAATTAAACAAATTAAGAATAGATAAAAAAAAAAAAAGAAAATTTTATACCAGACCAAACAAAAATTTAATTATGATTTCAGTATTTATTTAGTTTTGTAATTGGTTTTTCTTTTTTATTATTATGTAATAAATAATTTTCATTTCTAGTATACTGTAACCATAATGAATTTCGTGTGTAGTTTTCCTACTCATCTATCTAGTAACTTATCCCCGATACCCTATTCTGTATGTGAAGAAGAAATATCATTTACATAATTTATTATATATACTAATAAAAAATTTAAGAATAAAATAGAATTTGAAAATGAGAATAATAATGACTCAATATATCAAATGATTTATCTTAATTTATGTTACTATATATACAATAATAATAATAATTCTTTGCCTATAAATGAATTCTCAATTAGACTTTATAACTTTCAGTTTTGCATACCTTTTACTCTAGGGTCTCATGGAATGGTATTCGTTCGAAGTATAGCACGTATTCTAATAATTTTTACTATGAACTCTCAGACTTACTACTAGTGGATACTACCTAACCTATACCTATACAATATTGAATATTTTTATAAATAATTAATGTAAATTTTAATATAAATTTAAATTAAATATAATATAATATAATAATAAATAGATTAATAAATAATAATTAATATAATATAATTAAATAATATATAATAATAATTATATTTTCTATATTTAAAATCCTATCATGATGATATTTGTTATCTATATCTCAAATAATAAATTAAATCTCAATTACACCTAATAATAATGGTTAATGATTACCTATATCATCATTTTGGCTATATAGTTTTTAATCAAAAAGAAATAATAATGTAAAAAGGTTACACCCAGCGAGAATCATAAATAACTCCTCTTTAAACCATAGAGATAAACAAAGAACATCCCACTTAACGTTTTGCCCTACCAGACAGAAAACTCTCCCTCCATATATAGTACTCTCTCCTTTAAAAAATTATATGTTGAGAGAGAACGAGAATTTATTGAAGACCTAAAGAAGATAGATGATCGAGCGCTCTTAACCTTAACTCTCCCCTTTTTGATGAAAGTGCCTTCAGCTCTCAACATTTATCTGGAAGAACTTTTACCCAAAGAAGTTTATCTCCCGAAAGGCAGTAAGATCCTCCCGTTAAGTTTTTTATTAAAGGTGTAAAATTATTTCTCTTTTCTCTCTCATTACAATGTCATTTATTCTCATTACTTGTGTTCCAGTGTGGTCTACACTAATAACGATGCTCCACCCATTTCACTGCATAAATAATATTCCGTTCAACACCATTCAACTTGCACAAAATATTAATTGAAAGTGACACCATTACTTGTCGCTTACGAGCGTAAAATGCTATGCTAATATGAAGAAGATAGTACAGTTATGACTACATATTTAAAATAATAATACCTTCTTATAAAACAATATACGTATGATAAGGTAAAGACTTTATTTCTATTATTATAAAAACATAGGTTGGGATTCTTACTTCAAGGATCAAGTAGAAATATTATTTAAACACAACAACGAGAATATACTCATCTTATATACACTTTCTTAAATCAACCAACTGCTCATAACTCCATAACATCCTTCCCAGACATGAACCAAACCTCATATTAAATGAAAAATACTACTAAAATTTAAGATTTACTCATGAACATTCACGATGATCTTTCAGTGATATCACACCATGACAGCGTACTCTAAAACGCTCTCAGAATGATCCTTCATTTCAATGGAAAATGTATTACTCACACCTTGATATCACAAATGACCGTGAGAAATATGGAAGACTAGGAAATGAACAGATGGATCTCAATGAGATGCATCACCCTAATAAAAAATTATAAATATACTCCCCAAATAAACATAGCCAATTTGGCTGCTAAGTCAATATAAATTCATCTCAGCTATAACGATTTATTGTCCCAAACCATCTATTCAATACCTGATAAAATGTTCCAAATTATCTTTCTATATTAAATGTACTAAAAGTAGAGTCTACTAACTTCCACTAAAATATAACTTATTGCTGCACCTTTAATACCCATGGATACTTATTCTAATATACTAGAATTTGGCTGATAACTCATTGTACTCTAGATGATTATCCCAGGCACAAAGTCTGCTCTGGCATAATAAGCATACGACTGGTAAACAATTTAAAAATATAGCTTAACAATCTAAAATTATAAAATTATAAACTATATAAATACCTGTAAATTGTTAACAATTTCCAATGTTTGCTCAATAGTTTCAGCAATTCGAGCAATATCTCTGCCTTCATATATCACAGCTTTTTTTTTTTTTATCAGATCTTTGGATTATTATGTAAAATTTACTTATTTCAATTTATCGAGTCCCAAAAGCATATGTACAATAAACAAGACAATCTGTGAAACGTTTTACTAAAAGATATTTCAA
Organism: Trachelipus rathkii; assembly: GCA_015478945.1. Taxonomy (NCBI): domain Eukaryota; kingdom Metazoa; phylum Arthropoda; class Malacostraca; order Isopoda; family Trachelipodidae; genus Trachelipus; species Trachelipus rathkii. The sequence continues at coordinate 95,358 of JABUQX010024948.1, read as the reverse complement.
TGAATTGAATTAAGAGGTTCATATAGATAATTTAATTTCCTTAAAAAAATTTTTTGTATTATAAACAATAGCTGATTCTATTATTACATATCGATTATAAGTATTATATTATAAAAAAACTTTTTGTTATTTTTATAGTGTAATAAATAATATATATAACTAATTGCTTAAGAATACTAAAATTAGTATAAATAAAAAATAACAAACTGTAAATTGAGATTATAAAACATAACCCTATATATAAATAAATTTGACCCATAAGTTAATCTATCATATAACTAATAGTATATCATATGAACAGAATTAATATTATTGTGAACATGGAGAAACAAAGTATCTGACCTATTGATACTATTAAATAATTAAAAAAACTAGTATCCATCTACTTCTAAGGAAAAATGAAACTAAGCATTTATAGGAAATTATTCTGGAATAAAATTTAAAAGTGACTCGGGTGTTAGCCTTATTAAAAATAAATAAATGAAGAACACAGAAAATTTTGAAACAAACATAAGATAATAAAATCATTAATAAACTCCAACCAAGCAGATTTAGCTTTTGCTTTAGCCATATTAACCTCAAAATATAACTAACACTTCTAAATGAGGAAATGTGACCGGCATTACACTAACATTCATTAATTTGATTTAAAGCAGACTATTTTGTAAACATGATTTTCTATTTATTCTCTTTCCTAATTTTAAAAAATCAAAATCTTATTTTATAAAAGTAGTTAAGTCTTTACATTATAGAACATACACTATAAGTCCCATTTATGCCTATACTGGATATAATAATTCAAGAAATATAAATCAACGCGGCTAATATAATATATATATATATATATACTATATATTATAATATATTTAATATATATATATACATATTTAATTTAACTATCTTATATATATATATTATATTATATAATATATTATATATCAATTATATATAATATATTATATATATAATACATAATGATGATAATATATATTTTATTATTATACTTACTATTATATGGCATGTTTAACTTATTACTTTAGCACCTGGTCGAATCGAAGTACCTTTGGAAATATCGAATATTATGAAATATCAGATACACTGTTGAAATATTGAAAAAGCAGCTTTATTGTGTAATATGACAGAGAAACTCCAAATATTTAGTTTCAAATTTTATTGTATAATTATTGTAGTGAAAGCAAGAACTTTATATTTGATAATATGGATGGAGGATATATATATCATTACTGCATATAGTAGTACAGTAATATAAAATACAGGTTCATATGGCAGTGTATAATATGACTGTTTAATAATTATAATATATATATATTATGACCGTATGCATTAATATATACTCATGTATTATATGTCAGTAAAGTATATATATAATATATATATATATAATAGGTGGGGCCGTTTGAGTTATTACGTTTACGCACGCTACGTGCGATTTTTGGCACCCAGAATTTGTGCCAAAATTTTTTGTATAATACTTATAAGTTGATTTTTTTTGTAAGCGATGGCAATATAGGGTGGGTTTACCCCTTTTTTAGGGGGCTCGAGCCGATTGGGGAAATGGGAGGGGGGGCTGACGTTTCAAATATCCTCGGCGGAGGGATGGTGGAAGGAACCCCGGCGGACACACCAAAGACCAAGAGCGGGGTTTCTTGAGACCAATCCCCGGGGATCTTATGTACCCCCCGTAGTCTTCCACACCTAGAGGCCGAGAGACCAACTCCGATATTATCTCTGACATCGGGGAAGACGGTCATAAACCCGCAAGGGTTATTTCGTTAGATATTTGAAAGCACAACGACGAAAAAAAATTTTATAAAAAAACCTATTTCGCAAATCTCTTATTCCATAATGTCACTTCAAACTATTGCTGCGTTACACTTTCCTTATTCGTCACAATTAATTGGAAACATTGCAAAAAACTTAAAAAAGTGACCAGTCACTTGAGCAAATTTCGTATATGTCACTACCTTAAATTTCATTTCTGCTAAACTACTTTAATAATTTGCGCAAGCTAAAAATATAAATTTAATAGTTTAAATTTTTTTTTTTGTAAAACAGTGACAGCTAACTTTTTTCATGCTAATATATTTTTGTGATTTTTTATATTTTCTTTTAAATTTAACTTCTAATCACATTAAAATAACATAAAAATTCTGTTTTTATAATCTTTATCGATATATGAATCGATTACAGTAAAATCAACAATCAAACGAAATCATACGATAAGTAAGAAAAGTAACCTTTACATATATATATATATGTTATAATGATGCATAAAGGGAGGGTGGAAGTATAGTCAGTAGCAGATATAGTATTGATAATATCTGTATTAGTCACTATATATATAGTACTCACTACTATAAATATATAGTCTTCCTTACTATATATATTATACAATAATAGTCAAATTTACTTGGGTAATAGATATATGGGAGGTAAATTTGGTATTATGCATATAATACAGGTTGTACAATACTATATATACATTATACTTACTTATAGGGATTATAATTGATCAGGCAATTCGGATTATTTACCTATAATAGCCTTCAGGAAATTTCGACCTTTATTATTAGTTATATGTATTTGATATAAGGTCGAAATCCCCGTGATTCGTTATCTACCGAATTTGCCATCCAATGGATATATATAACTACTAATATTATTATATTATACATATCTTTTATATATATATTTACTATATTATTTATATTTTAATAATTAGTAAATTTTTATTTTTAATACCTTAAATATATATATATCTTATTATTAATAATATATAATTATATATATGATATATAGAAAAGTTTATATGATGAGCACTGCCTATTAATTTTAAATTTCCTAAAATAAAACTATTATACCGTAAAAATTATTTATTACTTTTTGCAATTATTAACGAAATTATTAAAATTCTTACTTGCACCCAGGGTTGTGGAGTCGGAGTCGGGGAGTCGGTAACTTTCAAGACAGTAGAGTTAGTCAGAAATTTTTGAACTGACAAAGTTGGTTTTATACTAGATTGTGACTAGCACCACATTTCAATCACTTCAATACAAGTTGTTAACTGACAGTAGTATTAGGTTGGAATTTAAATTAGGAACATGCGTGGAGAAAGTTCGCGCTTTCTTCAAGGCCAGTGCCAAGATTTGTAGCTAAATCTGGCAACCAGTCGGCACATGATATTTTTAGCACTTTTTAGCGACTATTACCCAGCTACCTTCCTGAATCTTTTTTTAGCATTTTTCCTTGTAATTCTGGCAACCTATTTTTAAATTTTAGGATTTTTAGCACTTTTTAGCCTTTTTGATATATTTCTGGCACATTTTAGCGACTTTTTAGTACTCGGCTACTTTCAGTAACCTTTTTTTTATAATTTTTCTTATAATTTTGTTAGTTTACTAGCTAAATCTGACATATTGGTATATTTTTATGATTTTTAGCACTTTTTAGCATTTTTGATAAATTTTTAGCATTTTTGATATATTTTTAGCACTTTCTAACACCTCAGCTACGTTTATGGCTACTTTCCATTGCTCACGTACTTTCCTGAGTTACCTTCTGTCACCCTAGATACGTTTCTGGCTACTTTCCATATTTCACGTTCTTTCCTGACTTACTTTTTTGGATTACTTTCCATATTTGAGTGTGTTTTACGCATGACGTCACACTTGTTAACTAACATCGTACATTTGGCCGCAAGTTCAGTAAGCGTCGTTCACCCGCAAGTTCAGTCGTTCGTTTGAGTACAGCCCCGAGACCCGCACCGATTATATATATAAAGCACTTCAACGATGGCATAGCGTCTCCAAGTCTAGGAAGGCTACTCGTACCCTTACACATATTTCGAGCAACCACAATCATGATCAGCAACTTGAAATTATAAACATAAGACATCACACTTCTCTCAACGCTTACGTATTTAACATATAAATTTTAAATTTTTAAAACTTTAGCTAAATGCAGGAGATGGCGTTGAACCATTGATCTTTTAACCCTCAATCCAGAGCACTAATAATTTGAACATAGGGTACTTGGATAAAATGTAAAGAAGTAATATTTCTATTATCACTCGCGGTCAATTTTGGTTCGAAATTAAGCTATCGAAACAAAATACTTCTATTTCGTGCGTATATATATATATATATATATATTATATATATATATAATATATATATATATATATATATATATATATATATATATATATATATATATATATATATATATATATAATATATATATATATATATATATATATATATATATATTGATAGATAAGTTCTTATCTACACTCCGTACATTAATGAGCTCGTCCCTCCATTCACGCACAAAAAAGAGCGCGCGCGCGCACACACACACAACCTTTAGAACATACAGACAGACAGGGTTGAAACTTGGTATACTTATAGATGTTGACATAACATCGTCGCTGACGAGGTTATGGGTTATTGATGTAGTGGTATCACCGGATCGATATCTGAGGAGGTATTTCTTGGAGATTAGGTAAAGGGATAAAACTTGATATACTTAGAGGTCATGACATAACATCGTCGCTGACGAGCTTACGTGGTGTAGTGGTATCACTGGCTCGATATCTGAGGAGGTACTTCTTGGAAATTAGGTAAAGGGATAAAACTTAGTATACTTAGAGGTCATGACGTAGCATCGTTGCTGACGAAGTTACGTGTTGTTGTGTTATCAATGGCTCGATATCTGAGGAGGTACTTCTTAGAGATTAGGTAAAGGGATAAACTGGTATACTTAGAGGTTAACATAACATCGTCGCTGACGAAGTTATGAGGGATAGTGGTATCACTGGCGCGATATCTGAGGAACTTCTTAGAGATTAGGTAAAGGGCTGAAACTTAGTTTACTTAGGAGGTTAACATATCTTCGTTTTATCCTAGGTTATGTAGTGTAGTGGTATCACTGGCTCGATATCTGAGGTACTACTTGGAGATTAGGTAAAGGGCTGAAACTTGGTTTACTTAGGGGGACTAACATAACTTGGTTGTATCCGAAGTTACGTGATATAGTGGTGCAGATTGTTCGATACCTGAGGAGGTACTTCTTATAGATTAGGTAAAGGGTTGAAACTTGGTATACTTAGAGGTGTTGACATAACATCGTCGCTGACGAGGTTATGTGGTGTAGTGATACAGAAGGATCTTAGAGATTAGATAAAGGGACGAAACTTGGTGAGCTTATAGGTGCTGACATAACTAAGTCGTAGCCAAAGTTACGTGTTGTAGTGGCACAGATGATTCGATATCTGAGGAGGCATTTCTTAGAGTAGATAAAGGGATGAAACTTGGTATACTTAGAGGTGTTGACATAGCTACCAGCCATTTGTATTACATCTTACAAAGATAACCCGTTTACTAAAGGTTAAAGACTGACATTTCTATCTTCAAATCTCATTTTCTTTTTATCAACGTCAACTAATATATTTTTGCAAAGTTGAAACATGTATATTTTGTTTGCTATTTTTTATTTTATGTTTCATTTTACATTTATGTTTTCTGTCTAATTTTTTATTTTAATTTTTAATTAATTTTAATTTTATTTTTTTATTTATTTCTAATTTTATTTATTTTTAAAATTATTTTTTTTATTTACTTCAATTTTACTTATTTCAATTTATTTTCAAACATTATTATTATTATTATTATTATTATTATTATTATTATTATTATTATTATTATTATTATTTAGATATTTATTATTATTATTATTATTATTATTATTATTATTATTATTATTATTATTATTATTATTTTTAAAATTATTTTGTTTTAAAACTTTATTTATTTTAATTTTACCTATCTTAACTTATTTTTTAAACTTTATTTTTTAAGTTTTATTTAAAAATATATATTTCTAAACACTTATTTATTTTTAATTTATTTTTTCTTTGTTAAAATAATTTTCGTTTTTACTAAAAGTTTTGTTTTATAGACCCAAAGCAGTAAAAACACAAAAATCTTGTTCAACTTTAAATGACCCTGTATTTATTAGAACCCACTGAAAAATCAAAAATCTTTACAGAATCAATAATTGTCTGATAAATTTCTTGGATGGGCAAATAAATGTCCTATAAATTTTAAGAGCACAAAGTGTAAGGTTCTTCATGTAGGTTACTCGAATTAAAGATTTAACTACTATATGAATGGGTATTGGCTCGAATCTGAAGCCCGAGGAAAAAATTTAGGTGTGATTATGAGCAGTAATCTGAAAGTAGCTAATCAGTGTTTGGAAGCAAGGAATAAAGATAATGGGGTGATAGGTATAATAAATCTCAATGTCATTTACATGAGCAAGTAGGTTATAAGTAAGCTGTATAATAACTATGTAAGGCCAGAATTAGAATTAGAGTATTGTACACAAGTTTTGGCCCTTTATTTAAAGACATAGATATGCTGGAGAGAGTGCAACGTAGAGCAACAAGGATGATTTCTAGCATTGAGGTTAAGAGCTATGAGACGTTGAAAGAGGAATATTTTCAGTAGAAATACGATTTCATGAGGGAAAATGATAAGTCTACAAAATATTTACCGTACATTTCTCGATAATACAGAGACCAATAAATTGTTTACAGTAGACCACGGAAGGGATACAATGGAATACAATAAGAAGATTAAGAAGGCATACCATCTTGACGTAAAAAAATATTCATTCAGTAATAAGGAATGTTAATTTTTGGAATGGTTTGCCGCAGGAAGTTATTGATTTTGACACTTGCAGCATTTAATAGAGAGTTGGATAGGTATATGGATGGTGTGGTTATCGTATAGTGTGTCATAACAAAGCTAAATTGGCCGATTTTTAGTTAGTTATTAAGGTTAAACTCCATGATATAACGATGACAATCTTATTAAATAATTGTAATAAGGTTTCCATATACATACCTTAGCGTATAATTAGCAGTAATATACTGCTTTTGGTAGTAGTTGGTGTTTATATTAACCTTTACTTTGTGTAAGATATTGAAAAGCCTTAAGGTGAGGTTTGGGTTTTGCATGTTGCATGAGCAGGGGTTGCAGTAAACATCATTATTGCATAATGTTTTGTAATACTTATTAAAAGTCTACGCGTAAAGTAAATGTTTAAGTGAAGCATTGATTAAATGTTTGTTAAACAGTTATAAAATAATATGAATAATAGTGTATGTCTGTGTGTGTACGAGTGTGTGAAAGATAAATAACAAACAACTCCGGTCATAAATATAAATAACGGGATATAATAATCACCTATCATCAGCTATTGAGAGCAATTTTTATGCGCTGACATACAGTATGAAACAATGTTGGATTTTGTACATGTACCTCTTATATAATGTTTATTTGTCGTCCATGACTGTGATTGGTTGTAATGAACTAATCACAGCCTCTTATACTGTGAAGTCATTTATTGTTACGATATAAGAACAAGGGATTTGTTGCTGGAATGATTAGTTTAAGTATAGGTTCTGGTGTGAACATGTCCTTTTAAAATAATAACTTTAAACAAGTAAATAAATTGTTACGCCATGGTAAGATATATAATAGTCTGTGTAGCATACAGATGGATCCATACTAGTACTACTACTACTACTACTGCTAAAGCTATAACTATTATACGTGTAAGATCATGGAGTATTTATTCTCGGGATCCATTCTTTGCATAATGTTGACTCATATATATATATATATATATATATATTTATATTATATATATATATATATATATATATATATATATATATATATATATATATATATATATATATATATATATATATATATATATATATATATATATATATATTATTTTACAAGTGTGTGTACAAACAATAGTTGAAGTAAAACCATAAAACATAACAGCGTGGGTGGAGCCCCTAGGGGTTCCATAGGGGTTGCTCTCGCTACTGTTTTACTGTTTTAGGGTTTGTAAAACATGCTTTTACATACCCTAAAGCCGTAAAGACGTAAGGACGTAAAGCCGTAAGGACGTAAAGCCGTTCCGCCAAGAGATATGGGAGCGGTCGCTTCCGATTTATTTGCTATACTGATTTACTGCTATAGGGTCTGTAAAACATGCTTTTACATACCCTAAAGCCGTAAAGACGTAAGGACGTAAAGCCGTTCCGACAAGAGGTATGGGGAGGAATTACTTCCGGTCTATTTGCTATACTGCTTTACTTCTTTAGAGTCTATAAAACAAAACTTTTAGTAAACACAAAAATTATTTTAACAAATAAAAAAAAAATGTTTAAAAATATATATTTTTAAAATAAACCTAAAAAATAAATAAAGTTTGAAAAATAAATTAAGATAAGTAAAATTAAAATAAATAAAAAAGTTTTAAAACAAAATTATTTTAAAAATAAATAAAAATAATAATAATAATAATATTAATAATAATAATAATATAATAATATAATAATAATAATAATAATAATAATAATAATTTGAAAATAAATTTAAATAAGTAAAATTGAAGTAAATAAAAAAGTTTAAAACAGAATAATTTTAAAAATAAATAATGTTAAAAATAAAAATAATAAAATTAAAAATAATTAAAAATTAAAATAAAAAATTAAACAGAAAATGTAAAATGAAATTTATAAAATAAAAAATAGCAAACAAAATATACATGTTTCAACTTAGCAAAATATATTAGTTGACGTTGATAAAAAGAAAATGAGATTTGAAGATAGAAATGTCAGTCTTTAACCTTTAGAAAACGGGCTATCTTTGTAAGATGTAATGCAAATGACGGGTAGTTATGTCAACACCTCTAAGTATACCAAGTTCCATCCCTTTACCTACTCTCTAAGAAATGCCTCCTCAGATATCGAATCATCTGTCCACTACAACGCGTAACTTCGGCTATGACGATGTTATGTCAGCACCTACAAGTATACCAAGTTTCGTCCCTTTATCTAATCTCTAAGAAGTACCTTCTCAGGTATCGATCCTTCTGTATCACTACGCCCCATATCCTCGTCAGCGACGATGTTATGTCAACACCTCTAAGAATAACAAGTTTCAACCCTTTACCTAATCTATAAGAAGTACCTCCTCAGGTATCGAACCATCTGTACCACTACATCACGTAATTTCGGATACAACCAAGTTATGTTAGTCCCCCTAAGTAAACCAAGTTTTAGCCCTTTAAATAATCTCCAAGAGTACCTCCTCAGATATCGAGTCAGTGATACCACTACACCACATAACCTCGGATACAACGAAGATATGTTAACCCCCCTAAGTAAACCAAGTTTCAGCTCTTTACCTGGGGAGGTATGGGGAGGAATTACTTCCGGTCTATTTGCTATACTGCTTTACTTCTTTAGAGTCTATAAAACAAAACTTTTAGTAAACACAAAAATTATTTTAACAAATAAAAATAAAAAATGTGTTTAAAAATATATATTTTTAAAATAAACCTAAAAAATAAAGTTTGAAAAATAAATTAAGATAAGTAAAATTAAAATAAATAAAAAAGTTTTAAAACAAAATTATTTTAAAAAAAAATAAATAAAAAAAAAAAATAATAATAATAATAATAATAATAATAATAATAATAATAATAATAATAATAATAATAATAAAATTTGAAAATAAATTTAAATAAGTAAAATTGAAGTAAATAAAAAAGTTTAAAACAGAATAATTTTAAAAATAAATAAAGTAAAAAATAAAAATAATAAAATTAAAAATAATTAAAAATTAAAATAAAAAATTAAACAGAAAATGTAAAATGAAATTTATAGAATTAAAAATAGCAAACAAAATATACATGTTTCAACTTAGCAAAAAATATTAGTTGACGTTGATAAAAAGACAATGAGATTTGAAGATAGAAATGTCAGTCTTTAACCTTTAGAAAACGGGCTATCTTTGTAAGATGTAATACAAATGACGGGTAGGTATGTCAACACCTCTAAGTATACCAAGTTCCATCCCTTTACCTACTCTCTAAGAAATGCCTTCTCAGATATCGAATCATCTGTACCACTACAACGCGTAACCGGCTATGACGAAGTTATGTCAGCACCTACAAGTATACCAAGTTTCGTCCCTTTATCTAATCTCTAAGAAGTACCTTCTCAGGTATCGATCCTTCTGTATCACTACGCCCCATATCCTCGTCAGCGACGATGTTATGTCAACACCTCTAAGTATACCAAGTTTCAACCCTTTACCTAATCTATAAGTACCTCCTCGGGTATCGAACCATCTGTACCACTACATCACGTAATTTCGAATACAACCAAGTTATGTTAGTCCCCCTAAGTAAACCAAGTTTCAGCCCTTAACATAATCTCCAAGAAGTACCTCCTCAGATATCGAGCCAGTAATACCACTACACAACATAACCTCGGATACAACGAAGATATGTTAACCCCCCTAAGTAAACCAAGTTTCAGCTCTTTACCTAATCTCTAAGAAGTACCTTCTCATATATCGCGCCAGTGATATCACTACACCTCATAACTTCGTCAGCGACGATGTTATGTTAACCTCTAGGTATACCAAGTTTTATCCCTTTACCTAATCTCTAAGAAGTACCTCCTCAGATATCGAGCCAGTGATAAAACTACAACACCTAATTTCGTCAGCAACGATGCTATGTCATGACCTCTAAGTATACTAAGTTTTATTCCTTTACCTAATCTCCAAGAAATACCCCTTAGATATCGAGCCAGTGATACCACTACACCACTTAACATCGTCAGCGACGATGTTATGTCTACACCTATAAATAAGTATACCAAGTTTCAACCCTTTCCAGCAAAAAAATACCCATTAGAATTTCTATTGGTTTTCATGATCCCCATCGAAACCCAAATATTCCTATCGGAAATATTTTCATACATCTGTTTCCAATGCAAATCCCAGCATGGTTCCTATTGTTATGTTTCCAATAAGATCCTATAGATTTCATTCCTATAGGCCCTATAGATTTTATACCCATGTACCCAATGATCAAACCAATCAAGTTTCGCGGCATTATCAGCTTTGTTTACATGGTGAATAGAACCCGTTGACTTTTTGCTATGTGTTTTCGTTTTTAGTTAAGATTCACTGGGGTGACAATGGTCAAAGTTACTACAAAAGTTTGCCCAAAGGCCAGAGAATGTGTTGGTAAGTAAAATTTAATTGCCACAGTTTTTTTTAAAAAAAAGTTTTTAATGTTTTTTTATATTTAAAAAGTCAGCCAGCCAAATGGCTGAATATAGCGTACCTCCACTAACGGCATTTTAACACACACACAAACACACACACACACACACACACACACAACACACACACACACAACACACACACACCACATATTATATTATATATTATATATTATAATATATACTATTATATATATATATATATATATATATATATTATATATATATATATATATATATTATTATATATATATATTATTATATATATATATATATATATATATATATATATATATATATATATAATATATATATATATATATATATATATATATATTTAAAAAATTAATAGCATACAAAATATTGCATGTATCTATATGAAAATTGGGGCTATTATGTGATTTTTTTTCTTCACTACACGATGGGATGGTTTAAAATATTGTTTTTTATAAGGGGGTGGGTGGTTTTTTTGGTGAAATGTTTTTTTCGTTATAGCGAAGCATTGGCTTGACTTATTGCTGTGAAATTGAGTATGGTGATAGAGTATTATGTCCTTTAATAGATGGGATAGTTCAAAAATGGTTTTTACTTGTTTTTTTTCTGGTAGTTTGGTTTTTCGTTATAGCCAAGTATTAGCTTGACTAATTATTGTGAAATTGAGTAAGGTGTTAAGAGTATGAGGTTCTGTAAGAGATGGGTGGGTGAAAATTTATTAGAATTTATTTTTTCTTGTGTTTTGCATTTTTTCTGGCAGTTTGTTTTTTTCTGGCAGTTTTTTTTTTTTCGTTATAGCCAAGTATTGTCTTGACCTATTGTTGAGAAATTGAGTATATATATGAGATCCTTTACAAGATGGGATGGTTCAAATATGAATTTTACTTATGTTTTTTTTCTGGTAGTTTGTTTTTTTCGTAATAGCCAAGTATTGGCTTGACTAATTGTTGTGAAATTGGGCATGGTGATAGAGTATGAGGTCCTTTACAAGATGGGATGGTTAAAAAAAAGTGGGTTTTCTTGTGTTTTCCTTTTTTTCGTTTTTTTCCTGTGGCCAGGCCCGCAACCACACTCCCTCACAAAACCCCGCCATTCACTCCTATTATACACCTTTATTCTCGCCTCTACCAAACTCACATTCCTCTCCTCCAGTCATTTATGTCTTCACTGACTCAATCCACTTTTCTTCGGTCTCCCAGCCGTTCGTTTCCTAACACACTCACCAATATACATCCGCTTAACCAACCGACTATCATTCATCCTTTCCACATTACCAAACCATCTCAACGTACTTTCATTTATTCTCTCAATTACCCCTTTCTCCACACCACACAAATCTCTAATACGTTCAATTCTCACTTTATCAATTCTTTTCACAACTAACACGCCCCTAATATTGTCAATCTGAAAATATTGAACTTTAGATCTATACCTCTTATTCCAGACCTATGTATCACTACTATACATTAACACAGGTAACAACATACCCTCATGTAAGACCCTAGTGCACTAAAGACTTAGTCCCTTTAAATCCACAAATGATTTAATCGCACCAGCCACCTTCCTGCCATTCACAACTTTCATACTACACTCTGCATCATCCGTTCCCTTTTCATCCAACAAATATCATAAATATTTAAATTCAGACACTTGTTCCAGCTGCTCACCATCTAACATAAATTCACACCGAGGACTGTCTTCACTCACAACCATAACCTTACTCTTATCTACGTTTACTTTCAAACCCCTCCTTTTACACACCCTGCTAAATCTCTCTACCAATCCACTCAAACTCTCTTCAGATTCCCCTTTACTACACTACAGTTAATTACTACAGTTCCCCTTTTCTCCCTTACCCTTATATAAGGGTACTATTACTGCTCTCCTCCAATCTCTCGGAACTATACCCTCCATAAACGCTTTATTAAACAACTTACAAATCCAATCAATCACAATCTCGCCTCCGTTCTTGATCATTTCACCAGTAATTATATATATATATATATAAAATATATATATATATATATATATATAGTATATATATTATATATATATATATATTATATATATATATATATATTATATATATATTATATATATATATATATATATATATATCAAATAAATATAAAATCTTAATCTAAAACCAAAAAAAAATTTTTTGCCTACGGCCTTGTATAATATATATATATATATATATATATATTATATTATAGATATATATATATATATAATTATATATATATATTATATTATTATATAATATATATTTATATATATATATATTTATATATATTATATTATATGATATATATATATATATATGTAAAAGCCAGAGCTCTGAACATGTTTTATTTCTTTACGCTGACGTTTCGGTTGACACAACGCATCCCATTTTCAAAGCTATATGAAATTATACATAAAAAATGTTAATTATATAAACAAATTTTAATATAATAAATAAATAAATGTTTTAATTAAAACAAAATACTATGTATATACAGCTTACTAATTTTAGACACGGAATATGACGGGTGTTAATATGAACAACGTTTTGATGAACACTCGATCTGGGTGTTTAGTGACGAGTTGAGAGATGCGTTGTGTCTCCCGAAACGTCAGCATAAATAAATAAACCATGTTCAGAGTTCTGGTGCTTTTATTCATAAAAATTACGATTTTTCCAAAGAATAAATCTCGAAATGATATATATATATATATATATATATATATACTATATATATATTTATATATATTATATTATATATATAATATATATATATATATATATATTTATAATATTATATATACCTTATATATATATATATATATATAGTATATATATAAATCCGTCCTATAAAATTATTACTTATTATATATATATATATATATATATATATATATATATATATATATATATATATATATATATATTATATATATATATATATAATATATATTATATATATTATATATATATATATATATACCTGATATATATATATATATATATATATAAGTATATAATATATAACCTATATATATTTATATATTAGTTATTTATATATATATCATATATTATATATATAAATATATATATTATATATATATATATATAATATTTATAATATATATTATATATTACCTATATATATATATATATATATATATATATTATATATATAAATATATATATATATATATACTATATATATATATATATATATATATATTATATATCACCCTACCTTTCTCCCCAAGACTGGGGGTAGGTGCGTAGACATGCACTGGAAAAGAAAAGTAGTAGAAGAATATGACGAAGTTGAAAACAAAGCCCAGTCTTACCGGCCCCCTTTATACTTTTTTAGTGGAACTCGTCGCAGTCAGAAAATCCCACCCGAGAGCTTCAGGGACCATGACGACGGACCCTCACTAATGGCATCTCGTCAATGTGGGATTCATCCCTTGGCTTAGGTGGGCCACAACCATTCCTTCTCACAAAACCTAGCCATTCACTCCTATTATTCATATTTCCCTCCCTCAGGCACTCCTTTACTGACTCAATCCACTTTTTCCTCGGTCGTCCTCCAGTCGGTCGATTCCAGCACACTCACCACTCATACATCCCTTTAACTAACCGACTATCATCCAATCCTTTCCATATGACCAAACGCATCTAAACGTACTTTTCATTTATTTCTCTCATTTACCCTTTCTTCACACGAACAACTCTAATACGTTCTTCCTCGTTGTATACTTCTTTCTCACACCTCACCCCCTAAGATTGTCCTTCTGAACACAATTGTAACTTTAGATCTATACCTTTTATTCCAGACAATAGTCTCACTACTATACATTATCACAGATAGCATAACCTCATATATATATATATATAAGTGTTGCACCGATACCGATACAAGCAAGTACTCGCAATTTTTTCATTACCGATACGATACCAATATTTTTGCGATACCCGATACGATTACCTTTTATTCCTATTTATGGTCTAATATATATATATATATAATAATTATATATATATATATCTATATATATATATTATATATTATAATATATATATAATATATATATATATATATATATAATATATAATATATATATATATATATATTATATATATATATATATTAAATTATCTCATATTATATTGGT
>JABUQX010024948.1:60000-77500 GCA_015478945.1 Trachelipus rathkii | reverse complement strand
TAATATATATATATATAAAGCCGTTTTTCGTTTTTTTGTATCTGGGCTTTCGAAAACTTAGAAATGCCTCTGAGTTTGCGGTTCGCTTTTGTCAACTTATCCGAAAAATCGTAAGAAATGCTTTCCTGCAATCTGTAAGGTTGCTTATTCCCGTACTAAGCAGAATTTAAGCACTTTTTACGGAAAACTGTAACAAAGTGAAGAATGACGGCGGGGTAGGGCCGTCTGAATTGATGAATTTTCAATTCAATATAATCAGCTTTAAATCTAATTTCTTTCTAATGGATAAACTCTATCACCACAATAGTTGATCAATTATGTGTAATATAAACCATTCGCCATTTTTTTTTTATTTTTGCTTATTACAAAAACCACGTACTCCATCACAATAGCTGATACCAATTGTTCAAAAACAAAAGTAAGCCTAGCACAAAATCGCGGTCGTTTTAAACGGAAATTCGTGCTAAAAACTGGTTTGAGCCATTTCTTATCGAGCGTAAGCACAGATGACATGGACAAAAACGAAACCGGTCTAAATTAAAAGCAAATGAAATACTAAAAATTCATTCTATCGTAAACGCTTCGTATTATTACAATTACGATTAAAGGAGATATAACTAAAGAAATTAGTCCGAAGTAAAGTATTTGTTTATCGCAATCCCACTACTTGGGACTAATTTCTTTATTTTATTCTCCTTTAATCATAAATTGCTGGTATCAAGGTCCCGCATACAACAAGCCTTTGTAATTTTGTTCTGATTGGAGTTTTTCCCATGACGAAATACTTTCTCCGTAAATTTTCTACTTTAGCCTTTATCCCTCTAACCTTTTTTGATAGTCTGTTACGATCGTTTCTCGATTAACACTTATTGCCCTAAATATAGCATCATGATGTCCTAAACTTCTGTTTATGTCGGCTTCCCTTACATTCGGAGCTCCTTTCAATGATCTTCAACTTTCCGATTAAAACATTTTAAACAAAAACTTTTCACACACTGCAAGTTTCCTTATATCTTTTATTACTACAACTCAATTGGCAGTTCTTTTAAGATTAAAGAAAGCTATGTATCCATGAACTTGAGGTCAATATCGTATCAAATATGAAATGTGTCGCTGTAACGTCGACTATGTAGGTCCAACTTTCCAATAACTAAAAGATGCGAGCCTTCAAAACACATGGACATTTCCTATTGAACTACTAATCTCCCATCTCTCAACCAGAGAATTTAGCTGTCAGATATCACTATGACCTCAATACCCTATATCTCTTTAAAAATTCTCCATTTTTTCAAAATGCTTCTACAGTGAAGAACTTTAAAATTTGGAATCTTTTATAGTAAAAACAACACTTAACCTACACTTTAACATTCCAATAGGATTTCTTTTAATCCGGAACTTTAATTGCTGTAATTTCGTGCAAACGAACACGATTTCTTATGAGGTTTAACTTTTGTTTTGCAAACAGAACTGGAAATTAGCTTTGCCTGTGGAGGAGCCCGTCGAATTTCGGATAAACAAGAAGTAATAAAAAAATGGTTTATATTACAAAAAATTGATCACTATCTGTGATGGAGTTTATCGATTTGGAAGAGAATTAGATTTTTAAAGCCGTTGGTTTACATCTAAAAATTCATCCACTTCAAAAATAAATGAACGGCGTGGTGGCCTACCACGCCGTCATTTTTTGTTTGCCACATCTTGTTCGTAAGTAACGTGCGTAAATTCAGCAAGTCACAGGAAATAGCAATTTAATAGAACTAAGGAAGATTCCTTACGTGTGGTAGCTTTTCTTACGATTTTTGGGCCTATAGGTTAATCAAAACAAACGCAAATTTCGAGCATTTCTTATCTTTCGTAAGCACAAATGCCAAAACGAAAACGCCTAGGTCAGAAAAATTTTTAGAAAAAATATTGTTTTTACGGAAATTATCAGACAAATTGCAGATATATATTATTATATAATATATATAATATATCTATATATATATTATTAATATATATTATATATATTATATATATATTTATTTATAATATATATATTATATATATATATATATATATACTATATATTATATATATATATATTTATATATATATATATATATATTTAAAAGCAACTTGAGAAGGAAGAAGAAGAAATTTCGGAATTAAATTCTTAGATAAGGTTAAAGCTCGTTTCTCGAGTCATGAGTCGAATGAAGACAAATGTTTAAATTCTTTGTCTGATAGCAAGGGGCCTGAAAACCCCCTCTATTATATCTTGCTTTTTCGTGAATGGTGTTTGGATACAGCCCAATCCTTTCTAACTACCAACGGACGCCTTCTGCAAGCCACATGCGGTGACACGAACCCGATCTCCATAATCTGCTTGAACGCATAAAATAAATAATTATGATAAAAAAAAGATAAACATTACCTAACATGTATCATTAAAGGCTTTCGTTCACTTTCGTTTTGCCTCTTCATAACTCGTTTTCAAGATATTTGTCTCCAAGATGAGGTCTTGACTTGTCTATAAAAATATGTGCATTGTAATTATATTATATATATATATTACTATAATATATATATATATATTATTATATATATATATAAATATTATATAGTATATATATATAATATATATATATATATATATATATATATATATTTTATTTATATATAATTATAATAATATATTACTCTCAATTTTATAACTATTCGCAAAAAATTTTAATTTTGTATTGATGTTCGAATTATGTTAAAATTTGGGTAAGCAAAATTTTGAACAAGTCGAACGATATATACAAACCCTCCTTGTTGAGATACTCAATCATTCAGTACGTACTTTTCTCTCCCAACTTCTCTCAGAAACTCAATCTCCCGAAAACAAGTTTCAAGAAATTCCAATCTCAACAGGGGAGGTAACAGCTGACTAAGCAACCGAGAAGCAGAATCTTCGACTCTGCAAAATTCAAGAACACGAATTCACCAAAAGGGGATTTAACATCACTTAAGCACTCAGTACTTGAGAGAGGTGAGAGTGAGAGTGAGGGAAGAGAGAGAGAAGAGAGAGAGAGAGAAGAGAGAGAGAGAGAGAGAGAGAGAGAAGAGAGAGAGAGAGAGAGAGAGAGGAGAGAGAGCAGAGAGAGAGAGAGAGAGAAAGAGAAAGAGAGAAAGAAAGAGAGAAAGAGAAAGAGAAAGAGAAAGAGAGAAAGAGAAAGAGAGAAAGAGAAAGAGAAAGAGAAAGAGAAAAGAAAGAGAAAGAGGAGAGAGAGAGAGAAGAGAGAGAGAGAGGGAGTGAGAGAAGAGAGAGAGAGAGATGAGAAGGAGTTGAGTTTTTAAAGAGGGGAGAAGAGAGCTTAGACGAGAAGAGAGAGAGAGATCTCTAGCAAAGGGTACTTTCTTACTTATTTATGTTGAATAAATAAATATCGTATAAATATGTTATTAAATTTTTTTATCAATTTATTCGTTATATAGTTTTTGTAAATACTGCCGATTAATTGTTTTGTTCATATATATATTATATATTATATATATATATTATATATTATTATATATATATATATATATATATATATATATATATTATATATATATAATATATTTATATATATATATAAGTATGATATATATAATATATATTATATATAATATATATATATATATATAATATTATATTATATATATATACTATATATATATTATATTTATATATATCTATTAATATATATATAATATATTATACTTATATATATCATATATTATATATATATATATTATATATATATATATATTATATTTAATTCCAGTTTTATAAGATTAATGAAGTGAAAAAAAACTAAATCGAATAACCAATTATGTACTGCACTTTTGAGAAGAATCTTTATATAAAGTTCTTTAAACTTACACTGAATAGTCAACGTGGCTCTTACAGCAGCATATCCAACATAATTTGAAGCACTGCACTCATAAAGACCCTCGTCTTCTGAAGATACATTATCGATTATTAATGACCCTTCAGGACTGATTCTACAAAGTAAAAATAAATTGAAAAAAATACTTATACATGGAAATTATTGAATGTAAATATAGAAAAGCTCATCTTAAAGGCAGTGTCCTGTAATTATTCGAAACACTTAAAAATCAGTCTAATTAAAACGCGACATGGAGGAAAATGCGATCCTATGTTAAATTTAATAAATGAAGAGTTTGGAAGAAGGATGAATGGAGAATTGCAAGGGAATAGGAAGCTCTTCGGGAAGGAAGTACAAAAGGTTAAGAAAGAGATTAAAGGGAATCTTTATAAAATAATGAATAGGGATTGTACTTTCGTGACTAATGAAATTGATGTGAGGAGAGTGAGGGGGGAAACATTTCGAAACTCTGCATAGCATTAGCATTAATGAAGAGATGATAGTGAATGTGTGAAAGTTTGATGATGTAAGAAGAAATAGATATTTTGGGGATGAGGTAATTAGTAGGGAAGAGGTAATAGGTAGAGAGAGAAAGTTGAAAAATGGCGAGACTGTGATTGACTGGATATGGAAGTTGTGTAACAAAGCGTTCATGAGGGGGGGGGGGGGTACAGCTATGAAGGATTGGAAGATTACAGCAATAGTAGTAGTCTTACATAAGGGTAAGGGAAATAAGGAGAACTATAGAAACTATAAAGGAATAAGTTTATTGAGTGTTGTAGGGAAAAAATATGCTGGTATTTTGGTTGAAACAATGCGTTTGACTGAGTGAGGGACCGATTGGTGAAAAACAAGCTGTATTTAGGAGTGGTAAAGGATGTGTAATTGTGTAGTTCAACTTTTCACATCGAAATAAATGTGAAAAAATGATTGAAGAATAAATTGAATTTAGGTTCTATGGATTTGCAACAGGCATATGACAGTATTAATAGGGAAGCTTTGTGGCAGGTGCTAGTGATAAACGGTGTTGGTGGTAGACTTCTGAATGGAATCAAAAGTATGTATGTCGATAGTGAAGCTTGTGTAAGAATAAATGAAGTGAAAAGCGAATGGGTTAATATTAATAGTGGAGTGAGGCAGGGATGTGTTTTGTCTCCATGGTTATTTAATTAATATATGGATGGGGTAATGAAAAAATTAGAGGTAGGAGTGGTAGGGGAGGGTGTTAGACTGATGGAAAATGGAAGAGTGGAGAGTTTGAGAGAAATGGTAGAGTGTTTTGGCAGGGTGTGTAAAAGGGGGTTTTTGAAAGTAAATGTAGATAAAAGTAAGATGATAGGAGGGTTGGGTTGGGTTGGGTTGGGTTGGGTTGGGTTAGGTGAGTTCGCGTTGTGAAATCATGTTGGATGGTGGGCAATTAGAATCCATATCAGAGTTTAAATATTTAGGATATATGTTAGATGAAATGGGAACGTATGATGAGTGTAGTAGGAAAGTTGTGAGTGGTAGGAAAGTGACTGGTGCAATTAAATTCTTGGTGAGTGTAAAGGGAATAAGTCATGCGTGCTAGGATTCTGCATGAAAGTATGTTGCTTCCGGTGATAATGTATAGTAGTAAACTATGATATGGAACAAGAGGTATAGATCCCAGGTGCAATCTGTTCAGATGGACAATCTTAGGGGTGTTAGGTGTGAGAAGAAATAATAAAATGAGGAATGAACGTGTTACGGAGCTGTGTATTGTGAAGAAAGGCAAAAATGATAGAATAAACGAGTGTATTAAGATGATTTGGTTATATAGAACAGATTTATGATAGTCGGTTGGTTAAGCTGATGTATAGTGGTGAATTTGCTGGGAATCGACCAAAGAAAAAGTGGATTGAGTCAGTAAAGAAATATATCTGAAGTAAAGGAATGAGAGTTTAGAAGAGGCAAGAAAGATGCATAATAGGAGTGAATGACGGGGTTTTGTGAGGGGACATGGTTGTCGGCCTTGCCCAAGAGATGAATACATTGATGAGATACTACATTGAGGGTTCGTCGCAGCTTTGTGAAGCCCTAGGATAGATTTTTATTTCACTGCTACAAGCTCTCACCTTCCATTCAACCTACGTCATGCTCTTTTACTGAACCATCCTATTTCCGTGCATGTTACGCACGCTATCTCACATCTAGTGGGAAATGAAGGGAGGACAAAGAAAGAAAGAAAGTTAAATTTAGTGTTCCTAAATTTAATTTTCACTAATTTACAAATGTTTTAACTGAAACCACCTTTAATAAACTGTGAACAATCTTATTTTAATAACACAATGTTTAAATTGCATAGTTAATATTGTTAAAAAATTCATAAAAATGAAAGATATGTAAATAAATTGGTAGAAATATTAAAAAAAAATATTTACTGATATTTCTGATCGGTGGTCACTGTGCTACCATCTCTCTTCCAAGTAATTGCAGGTAGAGGAAGACCTTGGGCGGTACATTTCAACTCTGCCTGACCCCCTGCACTAACAGTAACATCGCGAGGCTCATCTTTAATAATAGGTGCAAGCTGAAAGAGAAGATTGTTTTTTTTTTTTAATTTGCTTCTTTCAGTAAATTTTATAAGACGATGCTACAGCACTTAAACAAAAAAAAATCACTTTAAATAAGTATTATATTCCGAGTATACACACCTTATCTCTGACATACAGAGTTGCATCGGCATTAACAGCTCCTGCACTGTTTTCTGCCTTGCATGTAAAGTCCCCTTCATCATATCTTTTCACATCTTGAATTCTAAGTCGATTTCCTAATTTAAATTAGTAAATAAATATATCAGTGTTTAATGGAGATTATGTATGAATATGATACATTAGATTTAGGCAAAAAAAAAATCTTAATTTTATAAATGAGGGACCTATGATTAAAAAAATATGAAAATTAAAATTAAATACATAAGTAAATCAAAATCCACTTAAACATTCAAAACATTACATATAAAAACAAGTGTCGAGTTTAAGCTTTGCAATTTCTGTAAATTAAATTAACAATAAAAAAAAAGCAAAATACATTGTGGTGTTAGTGTAACTTTTGAAGTAGATTTTATTCTTTGTTCTTTATCCTCCTCTAGAAATATCTCAACATCTTGTCTTGTCTTAAGTTTCAATTGTTTTAATTTCTTTTAGAATAGACTGCAATAAAAACAAAACCTGGTGGCCAATACTATCGTTCACTAGAATTTTATGAGTTCATCCCAGATTTGTTTATTCATTGTAATAACACTGAGCATTTTCCGGAGTATGTTAGTTGGTACTCAACTTTCAACTTAGATAACCCTACATTTGAGAAGAGCATTCGAAATTTAAAAGTATTTCCGACAATATATATATATATATATATATATATATATATATATATATATATATATATATATATATATATATATATATATATATATATATATATATATATATATATATAACTATATATATATATATATATATAAATACAGTGGCATGTGTATCCAGGGGGCCAGGGGCCATGGCCCCACTGAAATTTTTAGAAAATCGCATTTTTAATATCATATCCGTTTATAACATAAAATCCAGGGTTAAATTATTAAAATGTTATATATATATATATATATATATATATATATATATATATATATATATATATATATATATATATATATATATATATATATATATATATATATATATATATATATAAAGAGCTATTTTTGTCTGTCCCACCCCGAAAAATCCTGGATGCGCCACTGTATATATATATATATATATATATATATATATATATATATATATATATATATATATATATATATATATATATATATATATATATATATAAAAAAAATATATATATATATATATATATATATATATAAATATAATAAAAAATATATCATAACAACAAAAATTTCTTCAATTCCAAAGAACAACTCATATCTCAAAACTACAATAGCTACAAGGAATACATTGCTGGAATGCTGGTCAATTTTAGTGCGGAAAAATGTATTATTAAAAAAAAAAAAAAATCAAAAATTACAATAGCTACAGCAAAAAGGAATACATTTTTGGAATTCTGGTAAAATTTTAGATAGGAAAATGTAAAAAAATAAAAAAATAAAAAAATTATTGTTAATAATTATAGTAATATGATTAGAAAGCCTATTTAGAGACCTTTTATTGGTTGCTCGTTAAAATAAATAGACTTTCTATTAAATTTTGCTTTTTTTTTAACTAAAGAATACCCCAAGGGTATACCGCACCGATGGCAGGAGTCGGGGTCTCTCGGCCTTCAGGGGAACTACGGGGTAGGACTAATTCCCCCCCTCCGGGGAGGGTCTCCGGAACCCCCGCTCTTTGGTATTTGGGTGTCGCGGGGGTTCCTAAGCCCCTCCCCTACGGGGTATGGAAAACGTCCCCCCCTGTGTTCCCCGTCGGCTCGAGCCCCCTACATTGCCGTGTAATACCTTTACAAATATATATATATATATATATATATATATATATATATATATATATATATATATATATATATATATATATATATATATATATATATATATAGATATATATATATATATATATATATATATATATATATATATATATATATATATATATATATATATATATATATAAATTATATATATATATATATATATATATATATATATATATATATATATATATATCTTGCCCTCATGCTCTATATATATATATATATATATATATATATATATATATATATATATATATATATATATATATATATATGATCCCCATGCTCAATAAAAAATATAGCAATATTTATTTTATTTACTTATTATTATTTTTTGTTTCTAACTAAAATATTACAAGGATTCCAAAATGTCTTCCTTTTCGCTGCAGCTATTATAGTTTTGAGATATGATTTTTTTTTTCTTTTACAATTTCCGCACTAAAATTGGACCAGCATTCCAGCAATGTAGTCCTTTTCCTTGTGGCTATTGTAGTTTTGAGATTTCTGATTGAAAAAATAATATTTTGCTGTTAATGAAATACATATAAGCCATATATATATATATATATATATATATATATATATATATATATATATATATATATATATATATATATATATATATATATATATATATATATATATATATATATTTTTTTACACATTTATTTATATATATATATATATATACTATATATATATATATATATATATATATATACTTATTTATTTATTTTCCCCCAGATTTTCATCTGTAAAAAGTTCAGTATAAACCAAAAATATATTTGATTTATATAACATTTAATTTTTAAGACGCAAGCTTCAAAATTTGAGAAAAGTTACATAAACTCTCGTTTTATTCTTTTCTTTCTTTTCGTTTTTCCTCACTCCTTTGTGGACAAGTTGATTTTTATGATTTTGCGAAGCCTTTGATTTCGCATAACAAGCCTCTTCAGCAACATGACACTTCTGCTGACACTTTCCCGCACGTTTTGATTGATGATATCCTCCACTATGCCACACAAAATGGTAGCTTTCTAATACAAGTTCCTGATTCTATGATATATTCCATCATTGAATATAATCATGATTCTCTCCCATCGGGACATTGTGGTGTTGAAAGAACAGTCTATAGAATCAGAGAAAAATATATATTTCCAAAACTATATACACTTATAAAAGAACATTGCAATACCTGCACCTCACGTCAGAGAGTAAAGGGTAATACGCCGAAAAATGCCGAAATCAAGATATATCCTTTGCTCTATGAACCGTTTTCTAGACTTCATCTAGATGTGCTGGGACCACTACCGATCTGTAAGGAAACAAAGGCTAAATATATCTTAGTGCTGAAAGACAGCCTCACAAGATACGTGGAGCTAGTGCCTCTAATTCAGCATACAGCAAAAGATATTGCTCAGGCGTTGCTGGAAAGAGTCATATGCAGGCATAGCACCCCAGAAATAATTCTTGCGGACCGAGCTCCTGAGATGACATCTCAATTTTTAAAGGAAATTTGCAAGCAATGGGGCGTAAAAGCCGTAAACATCGTTGTTAGACATGCTTCTAGCAACAATTTGGTTGAAAGTGAGATGTTGAAGATTGCAAACCATCTAAGGCATTACGTAAATTCAAATCACAATGATTGGGGCAAATTAATACCTTTTACTCAGATTGCGATTAATTCTACTTTTAACTCTTCTATTGGTTGTACTCCTCATTTTCTGTTTTACACATACAACAAGAGACTTCCTTGGGATCTCCCCAATTATATATCTCCTTTAACTAAAGGTTCTGAACCACAAAAACCTATTCATGAATATATTAAAGATCTTGCAGAAAGAGCAAATCTCATTCGAGACCAAGCTCGAGAACACCTTCAGCAAGAAACAACAACACAAATGAATAGGCAGCACAAAAAGGCAACTTCAAACACCTATTAGAGTCGGTGACTATGTTTTTACCTTAGATGTGAAAACCCCGAGGCAGTCTCCGAAACTCTTTTCAAAATGGACTGGCCCTTTTCAAGTGAAACAGTTAGTACATTTTAATAAGTTGCTTTTACAATGTTTAAAAACTTCTAAAACTTTCATTGTCCATAGGGACAATATTAAGATTTCAAAACTTAGAGCAGATAATATCCCAATTTCTACCTCCAACCCCAAAGGAGACCTTATACCATCTAATAAACCACCTCCTAATATCATCCAACAAATTCAAATTCCTTGTACACAAGACACTGCTCCACAACTTCCTATCACCATGCCCAGGAACACCTCCCCTCCATCGCCACCCGATGATAGGTCTCGTGATCATACCTATGTCCCAAATTTCCCAATGAGGGACACCAACATGCCTCACCCCATGTCTTTGAGAAATAGACAACAGAGAACAATAATTAGTGGCAAACGATATCTTTTACCATCCCCACAAAACGTTCCTAGAGGTAGAGGTTTTCCCCCCGAGACCTCCAAAGCCATGAATAGCTATTTACTTTCTTTTAAAAAAATAAATGCCAAGGGGAGAACAATTCACACATTTACATCAATGTATAAATATAAAAACACATTTGAAACATAAGGAATTTCAAACATGTAAAGATTTAAAACTGAAAACACATTTTAAATTAAGGAAAATTTCATAACAAAATAACACCAAATATTTTTTACTTATGTTTTTTCCTTTTTCACAGGAAAGCATTTCACAAAAACCATCTCTTATAAAACTCTCCTACTTCTTTTTCACAGACAGCATGCTGACAAATTGGATCTTCTTACAAATAGCCTCCATTTCTTGTCCTAAGAGACAGCCAAAATTTAGCACTAGTGCTTTATTCTCTCTCCCTCAAGGCTGCACCCCAGTATCTGGAAAATATTCTTTTAAGTATCCTCCACTCTCTTCTCTACAGACCAACTGGATTTCTAGAGACCCACAGCTTCCTGATCACTCAGATATATCCCATAATTTCCTTCCCAATATAACCTCCCTATCCTCCAAATTGAAATTGAAACCTATACAACCGTATTGGGATGCTTCATTAGACACCATAAACATTAATTCCTTTTCTTTATCAAGATTCTCTATTGTTATTGCTATCCTCAGCATTGTAGGAATCTGCTATGTTTATTTTAAACTTCGTCCTCCTCAGGTAATTCCTGCACCTTCGGCAGTACCTAATATTCAGTACACCGTCGTTCAAAGAGCTCCCCTTCCTAAACCTAAGCAATTTCAAAATAACTATCCCACATTAGAACACACTTACTCGGATCCATCTGCAACCAAAGAATAAGTAATTAACTTTTTTTTTTAGGGGGGGGGGTAACGGAACTCTTTCCCCAGATTTTCATCTGAAAAAAGTTCAGTATAAATCAAAAATATATTTGGTTTATATAACATCTAATTTTTAAGACGCAAGCTTCAAAATTTGAGAGAAAAGTTACATAAATTCTCATTTTATTCTTTTCTTTCTTTTCGTTTTTCCTCCCTCCTTTGTGGACAAGCTGATAATTTACACCCCCATGTTTATTTGTCTACACCCCCCTTAATACCGCAGATAAAAAAATAAGGCGTCATTTAAGTTGCCAACGAGCATTTACTTGGTAAGTTGAAATTCCTTATTAGATCTCGTTATCTCATTGCATCTTATTTAAAAATATACCATTTTTGTTTCCTCACTTGGATTTCTATTTCTTTTTTTTAAATCTTAATTTTAATAAGACAAATAACGACTTTTTTTTCTGATGGATGTTTCTGGAAATTCTTCGACCGCTAACTCCCAGAAAACCCCATCTCTTTCCCTACTCACATCGCGTGACGCTCAATAATAGAATAATTTCTGGGAGATTTTATACTTTTTGCTACTCCTAGACTGGTTGGCCTAGACCTGTTATAAGTTAGGCCATACTCATCCATGCTCGGAAAATTTGGAGCATGAGAATGGTGGTTCTGAGAAAGAAATGCTGTAGGCATAAAATTTACGGTATAATATATTACTAAAGTTTGTGTTTTGTGGCAAAGAAAATCTCTAGAAAATTTAAAAAGGGCAAAGTAAATAGGAAAGACAAGTAACCCGGATTTGTGTTGATGAGATCTTAAGAATTTTTTTGATAGACTGGTTTCTTTTTATTTATTTTTCTTTATAAAATTTAATTTTTTTGGTGATTTTTGATGTTAGATAAGAAAGGCGAGTTTAAATTTATGTTACACATAACGAGCAAAATATAGAACTACTTTACAGGAATATTTCTGCTGAAGAAAATATCTGGAAAATTTAAAAAGGGCAAAGTGAATAGGAAAGACAAGTAGCCCGGATTTGTGTTGATGAGAGCTTAAGAAATTTTGATAGACTTTATCTAATTTTTCTTGAAGCCATTAGATAGCATTAAGATCGTGGGAGCCACAAATTAGAATTTTTGTATAGACGTAAATGATTAACTTAAAGTACTTTCCCATACAGTGAAATTTTTGTTTTGTTTTATTGGTTTTTACGCTTCACGAAAAGACTTTATCAAAAAGAAGTTTATTTGAAGTGAAAACTGATCTTATCGCCCTACTCACTACGGAAAAAAGTATTTTCACCATTTATACGCTGTATTTTTATACCCACCATTTAATTAAAACCAGTAACTTAAAATTTAAATCACTAAACTTATAATGTAAGTCCCTTCCTTGTCTTAAAGAAGATGGTATTTGTGTTTTAGTTTTTACCAATAAATAGATTTTATTTCCTATCTCACTCATCTAAATATACTTTTCCCACAGTCTATTTAGGGGAGAAAATGTTCCCGTCGCACACCTCACATAGATTTTTTTCCCCCACATTGCCATTCATCATGCCTTTCAAATAAAGTTTGAACATTTCTATGCAAGCCCCTTCCTCGTCCTAAAAGAGACAGTGTGTTTTTTTATATAAAAAAAAAATTTTCTGTAAAACTTTCGAACCAATTTTTGATCTTACTCGAAAGTAGCTGATAATATGCTGTTGGACAAAATTTATATTTAGTAATTCTAGATCAAGCAATATATTTTCGATAAAATTTTTCTTTAGAATTAATCATAATTTAAGCTACATGCCAAGGTTTTTTTGGTTGTTAAAATGTACAATTTTAAGGAGATTTGGCAAAGAGTTTTGGAAATCATTACTTTAGGTTTAATAACGACTTTAATAATTTTTAATGGTAAAACGGTAAAATCAATAACAAAGAGAAAAAATATCGAAATTTAGACGGTGAGAATAACATAATGAGAGCAATATAGCTGATAAGAGCTATAAAACAAATGAGGTTACTTACTCCCCACATGAGCCTGATCTAGTATTTAGTTGGTATATATTTTTTTGAGGTCATTTCGAACTAGAGTTAAAAGAGAGAGGAAAACTTTTATATACCATGTTTTCGAGACCACAAAATTATTTATGTTCTATTTTTGTTTGGTCGAAGTGTAATGCTCCCAGGAAGAACTGACCTATAGTATATATTATTTTAGAGGTATTAACTTTAATAGTTGGTGTTCAGAGCATTGAAAGTTTTTTTTTATATAAATCATTAATGTTTACTTTGATTTGATTTTTGTATGTCGTTTTTTTTCGCACTTTGTGTTGAAAATAAATTTCCTATTTTATGCATATGACCCATATATTTTTTGTAACATTTGCCAATTTTTTATTTCTTTAATTATTTTATTATATTTTTTTTAGGTGCTTTGTAATAGGGATCACTTTACTGATCCGGTCAGATTGCAAAAATAAAATATCAAGGCATCAAAATATTTTCATTACTCATTCCCGACACTGAAGGAAGAATTTTTGTGAAATATATATATATATATATATATATATATATATATATATATATATATATATATATATATATATATATATATATATATATATATATATATATATATATATATATATATATATATATATATATATATATATAAAATCATCTACCTTTTTTTCCCCAATACTGGGGTAAGGTGCGTGACATGTATCGGAAAAGAAAAGTAGTAGAAGAATATGACAAGTCGAAAAGAAAGTCCAGCCTTACCGCCTCTCTTCCCTAATAGTGAGAACTCGTCGCAGTCAGAAAATTCACCCTAGAGCTTTATGGGACCGCGACTGACCCTCACTATGGCATATCGTAAGTATAGGGTTCATCCATTGGCCCAGGTGGGCCACAACCATACCCCCTCACAAAGCCCCGCATTCATTCCTATTATACACTTTTCTTCTCTCCTTCAGGCATTCCTTTACTGACTCAATCCACTTTTCCTTCAGTCTTCCAGCCGGTCGATTTCCAACACACTCACCACAATACATCATCTTAAAAAACCGACTATCATTCATCCTTCCCACATGATCAAACCCCCTCAACATACTTTCATTTATTCTCTCAATTACCCCTTTCTTCACACCACACAACTCTGTAATACGTTCATTCCTCATTTTATCAATTCTTCTCACACCTAACACCCCCCTAAGATTGTCCATCTGAACACATTGAACTTCAGATCTATACTTCTTATTCCAGACCATAGTCTCACTACTATACATTAACACAGGTAACAACATACCCTCATGTTAAACCCTAGCGCACTTAACACTTAGTCCCTTTACATGTACCAACGATTTAATTGCACCAGCCACTTTCCTGCCATTCACAACATTCCTACCACACTCTGCATCATCCGTTCCCTTTTTCATCCAACATATATCCTAAATATTTAAACTCAGACACTTGTTCCAGCTGCTCACCATCTAACATAACTTCACACCGAGGACTGTCCTCACTCACAACCACAACCTTACTCTTATCTACGTTTACTTTCAAACCCTTCCTTTTACACACCCTGCCAAATCTCTCTACCAATCCCCTCAAACTCTCTTCAGATTCACCACACAAAACCAAATCATCCGCATATAGTAGGTAGGGCACTCTCCACTCACCTCCATTCTCCATCATTCTAACACCGTTTCCTGCCACCCCCATCTCTAATTCTTTCATAACTCCATCCACATACAAATTGAATAACCAAGGAGACATAACACATCCCTGCCTCACTCCGCTATTAATATTAAACCAATCACTTTTGACACCATTTATTCTTACACACGCTTCACTATCGTCATACATACTTTTGATTCCATTCAGAAGCCTACCACCAACACCAAATATCACTAACACCTGCAATAGAACTTCTCTATTAATCCTATCATACGCCTGTTGAAAAACCATAAAACCTAAATACAATTTATTCTTCTTCTCCCTCATTTTCTATATCATTTGTTTCAATGTTAAGATTTGATCGACACATCCTCTACCATTCCTAAAAGCACCTCGTTCTTCACCAATCAGTCCTTCAGTCACTCGGCGCACTCTTTCGACCAAAATACCAGCATATATCTTCCCTACAATACTCAATAACCTAATTCCCCTATAATTCCTACAGTTCCCCTTATCTCCCTTACCTTTATATAAGGATACTATTACTGCTCTCCCCCCATCCCACGGAACTTTACAAAGCATAAACGCTTTAATACAACTTCCAAATCCAATCAATCACCATCTCCCCTCCGTTCTTGATCATTCCACCAGTAATTTCATCTATACCTGCAGATTTAACATTTTTTCAACCTCCTCCTTGCTAATGACCTCGTCTCCAAAATACCTATTCCTTCTCACACCATCAAACCCACACACATTCACTATCACCTCTTCATTACTACCATTATTATACAGATTTTCGAAATGTTCTTTCCACACTCCCCTCATATCCATTTCATCAGTTACGAAAGCACCATCCCTATTTATTACTCTAAGCAGGCTCCCCTTACTCTCATTCTTAAGCTTCCGCGCTTCCTTCCAGAATAGCTTCCTATCCCTTGTAAGCCCCCATTCATCCTCCTTCCAAACTATTCATTTACATCTTCTTTTCTCCTACGTATGCACCTTTTAGTATTTCTTTTTTCCTCCTTATATAATTCCAAACATCTTTCTTTGAAACCATCATTGGCTTTTAGTAATTTCAACCATGCTTCTTTTTTACTTTTAACCGCTTGCATCACCTCTTCATTCCACCACTCACTGTTAACATTCTTACTTCCTACTTTTGCACATCCGCATAATTCTTTTGCACTGCTAACAATTGCTTGATTCATTTGCTCCCAGATTTGTTCGGTTTCAACTTGTTCACATTCAACTGATTTACTTGCGAGCACTCTTGCATACTTATCCTTATTACCTTGTTCGCTTAACTTCTAACTCTTAATTTTACCCACTTCCTTCCGTATCACCTTCCTCTTCATCACTAACTTAATTTTTACATAGAACAACATAATGATCCGATAATCCGATCCCCAACCCTCTCAAACATTCAGCACATACTTCAACATCTCCTTCACCAACACAAAATCAATCATACTTTTCACTTCGATACCTTCTCTACCTACACCAACTCTAGTATACTTATGGATACTTTTGTGTTTAAAGAAAGTATTACTTACACACATACCTCTCCTCACAAAAGTAAATGCCTTCTCTACCATTCTCATTTTCTCCCGACACCCCCAAAAACCACCTGTTATACCATCCTTTTTGATCACTATCCAACCATTCAGGTACCCCAACACTATCAATCTGAGCTCCTACTCACCCCATCCAAAACATCATTCGATTATCCCAGAAAATCGTACTCTCTTTAACGTTTCCCTCAGATGGACAATAGGTCACACCACACATACCTTGACCTTTTCAAACTTAAATTTAACCATTAGAATTCTAGGCACTCACACATAAAGTCTAACATAGCTCTGTACCACAAGTCACTCATCAAAATTACAACTCCTTCTCTTCCCCTCTCATTCCTTTCCCACACCAGCACGCACATTTCAAACCACCTTATAAATTTTAGGATTTCCTTTCTATATCATTTTGTCTGCAACGAAAGCAAATCAAATTTGCCCTTTTAAATACATCCATCACTCTCTCCATTTCTCCTCAACATTTATTCCTCTGACGTCCTGGCTACCCATACATTCCAATTTCGCCGAAAGATAGTAGGCCGTTTACGGCGATCACGACCATCTCCAAGGC
>JABUQX010024948.1:55000-57500 GCA_015478945.1 Trachelipus rathkii | reverse complement strand
GCAAAATTGGTGCTGGAGCAATGAGGTACCTTTAAATTAAAATGGTGTGAACCTTTAATTACATAATTGTACCTACTGGGGTCCTGTAAATCCCCAATGGTTAAAGCTGAACCTACGCTTTAAACCAAACCAAGGTAACATGTGTGTGGATTTTAAAGCATTGGGCATCCATAGGAACGTTTTATTTCTTAAGGAGCGGTCGATGTGAGACCAGGTACCTAACTTCTTGTAGGCAGTCGGTCGGTCCACACAAACTAGACGAAATGTTTATGATACGACGTTGATTTCACTATTCAGCAAGATGGAGCACCTCACCACTACTGCCATCGCGATGTAAGAGCTCACCTCGATGCAGCATTTCGAAACACATTGAAATCTGGGGAAAGGGGTAGTATTGAATACGCTGCGCGTTCCCCAGATCTCACGTCAATGGACTTATTTTTATGGGGATACCTCAAGGACAGAGTTTATCGCTCAAAACCAAGAACGATAACTGCAATTGAATTGAAAATCGAAAGCACACAATGTCGCGACATTCAAATGAACTGTTTTCGTGTAGATGTTTGCGACTCCATTGGTTTGCGTTATCAGCTGTGTCCCTGGACAAAGCGGTCATCATTTGTGAACATTTGCGAATAATTGATTTTTTAACAACTTGTCACTATGTTCATAAATAAAGTTTGTATAGTCTTTCAAAGTGTTAGAACATTATTTTGAGACACCAACATATATATATTATATAATATATATATAATATATATATATTATATAACATATTTATTATCTACATACCTAATATATAAACTATATATAACTTTTGTTAATTATTTAAATACACTATATATATATAATATATATATATATATATATATGTATTATATATATATATATTATTTGAGTGAGTTATTTAATAGACTAACGAGTACTATATATATACCTATTAATGATTGTTTGGTTTACAATCAACCGATTTTTATATCTTTAGTTTAACGCCCAAACTAAAAAAAAGGTTTAGCAAAATAGGTTTTGTTTTTTTTTTGTTGGTCTTAAGAGATGAGAGAGAGTGAGAGAGAGAGAATTACTATCGAATGAAGGATTTTCCAATTATATTCCAATTATATATTTTTGAAGAGTAAAGATAGATTGGGAGAAAATATTAGTAAAATATACTTCATATTTTTTTAAAACCATTATTTAATCAAATCAGAATAAGTCAACAATATTAAACTACAAAATAACCTTTAATTATTCTTTCTTTGAGTTAGAAAATTGCTATTAAGAGGTTAAAGCAATAAACATTTTTTGGGATTATGTTCCAAATGTTATATTTTGAGAGGAAGGAATTCTTCAGTTTATCTTTCCCAAATTTTTTTTATATATTTACAAAATTAATTTCTCATTTAATCGTTATATTTTTTTTATAATTTCAAATTAACTTTTTTTAAAAAACAGTGTTAATCAGTCAATGCGAAGAAATTTATTTGCTCATAGTAATATAATAGTATAAATTAACATATATATTTCACTATAGTGAGTATATATTTACTATATATAATTCAACATATAGTCATACTAATAATATTATTATATATTGAGATATATTTATATTATATATATATATATATATATTATTGTGGCTCGTTCTGGTGGAAGGGCTGCGACCACCCCCGATGAGTCCAAAGCAGCCCCGGGACGAAACGTCATTCATCGCGCACAAATCGTTCTACACTCTCTTCAACATCATCTAGTCTTCAGCTAATGAAGTTGGTTCTTCAACAGCGACCATACCGCCTCAATATTTGGTGACCACCACCGAGTGACTAGTGGCCACTGGGTGGTACAACCGGAACCACGGACAGCCCAGACTCACATGCATACTATCCAAAGTTGTGTCCGCTCGTAGGTAAGACTCACTTTTTCGTTGTATATAGATATGATATATATAATATACCAAGTGGTCAGATAGCGCGGACATTACAGTCTAATTCCATGTTTCTTCTTGCTGGGCTCGCTCTCGGTTGTGGTCCACTCCTCCTTTACGCCTGTATCTTTGCTTCTCTATCGTGCAGGTGCAGACCAACTTGCACGTAATGAGTACAGGAGTTTGGACTCGAAGTCCTTTCTCGGTGGCTTTTAATGTGTGACCACAAACTCCTGGCTCTCAATACTGACAGCCTGACACGTCCTTCCAGGTGCGCAGAGCGGAATGTGCTCCGCGGCATTGTCACTGGGGAGTTCTGTGGCGTCTGGTGGAAGGGAACTGCGACCACCAACCGATGAGTCCACAGAGAGAGCCCCATCGGACGAACGCCAAATTCCCCATCGCGAGCACCACACGCTTCACTCTTTTCCAACTATCATCTAGTCCTTCAATGCTAATGAAAGTGTGGTTCTGCCAAGTACAACTCACTTACCCCTTCATATTTTATTATATACTATTATATATATATTATATATATATATTATTATATATATTATATATATATATATATATATATAT
>JABUQX010024948.1:45000-50000 GCA_015478945.1 Trachelipus rathkii | reverse complement strand
ATTATAATATAATAAAATAATATAAATAATTCATATAATACTCATATTCTATTATCTATATCGTAATGTATGGATATTTATATATTATATATATTATAAATTATTAATATTTATATAATATATAATAATTATTTATTCAAAATAGAGTTTACTCAATATATTTTACAAATCTTAATTAATATTATATTATTTTAATTAATTATATTATTTTATTTTTATCATTATATGCTGAGGCATGCCGCAAC
Organism: Trachelipus rathkii; assembly: GCA_015478945.1. NCBI lineage: Eukaryota > Metazoa > Arthropoda > Malacostraca > Isopoda > Trachelipodidae > Trachelipus > Trachelipus rathkii. The sequence continues at coordinate 49,755 of JABUQX010024948.1, read as the reverse complement.
TGATTTTAGGCTATTCATGTTCTAATCGATTTCTACTGTCACAAGCTATCATTAATTTATATATGCCGTATATTTATTGTCTCGTTAAGACCTTAGAAATTTTTTTTTTATTTTATTAAATATGGTCTGTTAAAAAATTAAATGAACGAACATGCTATATAATTATTTTTATTACTCTTGGCATGCACATTATGTACTTTTTATTCTTTTCTATATTTCAAAATTTAAAATTATTCTTTTTATAAAATTTTAAAATTTAAAATTATTTTAAGATGATACCATTAAATATATTATCCTTCGATATTCTCCTGTATTACTTTAAGTCACATTTCGTAATAACACTGGGTTTATTATAATTATTGGTATGTAAATATGGCTGTGGTCATTTTAGATATACAAGATTGTGTATAATTTATCTAGTTTATAGATTTCATTATTATTACTATTACGAATAATGTATGTGACAAATTAGCTCATAAGAATGCCCACTGGGCATTTGCCCAGCGTACATCACTAATCGTAAGTTATTTATTTCAAAAATTTTCCTTTAATGTGTATTGTTATTTCTTTTATTAAATATTTTTCATTAGTTATATTTTTGATATTTATTAATCATATTTAATTTATATTTAATTATATTTATAGTTTATACTATATATATATTAAGATATATATTTTAAATTTTAATTTAATATATTATCTAAATATTTTACATGAGTATTAGTAGTTTTATCTTAAGTTTAATATACTTATTATTATATAGTTTAAATATATATTAATATTTAATAATTTACTATTTAAAAATATTAATTATATATATTTAATCATATTAATTAATTAATATATATATTATATATAAATTTATAATCTCCAACCACTTCACCTAAAGTAATAACATTAGAGAAAAGGGATTAATGAATAATTTAGCTATAGATTATATGAAATACAAATATTAAATAAATGACTAAGTATTGCTGAAGATACAATAAGAAATATGATCAAAATAGGATTTATAATAATAATATTTATGCAATATAATGGTTCGAACTTAATGAGCGACACTACCTACCCAAAAGTGGATTAATAATTAAATATATATGATAATTTTACAAGGTACTTGCAAAATTGAATAAATACCAACTATATAAAATATGTGAATAGTATGTATCGTATTAATAGTATTCAAGAAAAAGTATAAATCTATAATACTCACCACATAAATAATATTAATTAGATTTTATTTATTTTATAAGACAGTGTGAAGAGCCGTATTACTTTTAATAATTCTGGATCAGAGACACGTATGAGAGACAATGAAGAATTAGTAAACAATACTTACAATAAAACTATAGAGCTACATCGGATAAAGTTTGTGACTAGGACAGAAGGTGTTTCTGCGCACGCACCCAGTCTTAAAACATGGTGTGAACTGCTTTGCACAGTAGTCAGCTTTAAGTGAGCACGCTCCTCGGCTATGGTGTTTAAAATGGAGGAGCCCCTAAGCTACTCAATGGACGTCCAAAGCCCATTCTCTCTACTAGAATACCTGTCACTCTGTCCAACTCTCATTGCCACTTTGCCTTATTAGGTAGGGATGACCAGAGAGGATACTCTTTGTTACATATCACTCAAGCCACAATGCAGCGCAAGAACAAGAGAGAGTATCATCGCACGTCACAGAAAGTGTCTCGCAAATATATTGCAGTAAATATTTTGCCTTAGCTATCACTAACCTTTTGTGAGTGTATCCTGACGCACGGTAAGAAACTCCTATCGCCTTCCATTCGCATCTATATAATATTATAGTATATTATCATTATATATAGTCTGCGATTCGTATTCTGCTATTCTCCGCACTCCATTCGCGCATACTTGTTCCTGTTCTTTGAGAAAAGATAAAAAAAATGAGAACATAAAAATGATGTAGGATTGAGTCGAGCCTTTTCTTGACGTAGTCGTTATTGAGCGCATATAGTACTTTCCACATTACCAATGAGCTTTCTCGCCAACCCGAGTTCTTTTTAACATTCCTATTTGTTGCAGATCTGATTTTAAACACTCCATTACAATCACCTTCTCTTTTCTATACACTCACGAAAAGCTTTCACCAACATCAAACTTGTTGAAAAAAGCAATGTCTAGAATGTTACTATCCATATAGATTATCCACTCTTATAACAGCATGCTCTAACATTCTACAAGCCTCGGACCCACACCATCTAAAGTATATAATTAGGTTTCTTTAAAAAATGCATGCCACCATTCCCGTTTATTACTAGAGTTTATGTATTCGACTGGCTACACTCTTTCCTATTGGGACATTACCACAACTGTCCACTTTCTTCCTTACTATCAATCATCCTGATTCATTCATCCGTTCTCTCTTTTAAATCCAATCATATTATACCTCAATAAACTTTACAACTCTATAGTACACATGTCTTAATTATAGCTGTCATCATACATCTCAGCATATAAATCATTTCAACTCCAAAGGGTGAAAAGGACTGTGCTCAATATCACAGTAGTATATATATATATATATACCATATACCTTAAACTCTTATGTTTATACCTAGATATATTTTATATATACTTTATAGTAGATACTAATATATAATATGGCGTATAACTACTACAGTGTGATATATATATATATAGTATATATATATATATATATATATATATAATATAATATATATATTAGGGTGGTCCATTTCTACAGGGGAATTTAAGAATTTCTGTTGCTTTGGGGTCTCACCCATCCAAAAAAAAAAAAAAACTAGTTTTCCTATTGTTTTAAAAGATGACCTATTTTCACAAAAAAATAAAAAAAAAATCATGCAAATTAAATCATTTGTTAAAAGGTAGCTCAGAACGTGGACTTGGACATTATCGAGTGGGAGGGAATTTCCAGATATTATTTGTTTTTAAATCTTTGATTATATTTTTAGAAAGAAAAAAAAAATGTTGCATTTTCAAATATTATTTAATTGGTTTAGGTTTTCAAAAAATAGAAAAAAAAAGGACATGTACAGCGGAATGTGGAATATTATTTTATTCTAGCACAACAAAAATACATTTGGACTAATTTGGCATTGATTCTTATGGATTTTCATTACTATTTATAATTTTTCGTTGGTTTTTTTGATTATCACCGGAGATACTTGATCACCCACCTTCAATAATAAATCAATTTATTAAAAGGTGATACTGTCAGCTATTAGGTTCTTTATCTAATAATATTTGGGAAACGTTTACGGTATGCAATGACAACTGTAAGAATGTAGGTTCTTTGTTCCGTGTCTCCTCATGTTTTGAGTTAATTTAATATATTAATATGTTTTCCTGTATTAATTCAGTTCCTCTCTCGGCAGTATCGTGTACAACTTTTAATTGATTGCAAATTAAACACATTGTTTGTATTGTTCATTTGTTTCCCATGTTTGTGGGTGATTTTTAAGAAAACCCAAAGGTAGATTGAATCGTTCAAAAAATCTAATTGTTTGTTGTGAAATAAAGTCACGTATTTCTGTTTGCAATAGCGCAAATTCCTTTATTGCTTAGTTTCCAATTTGCTTCTGCCAAAATCCCTTCGTTATTTAAAGCGTGCACCATGTTCTTTTTTTTTTCATTAGCTGATATTTCATTGTCGAAGAAAGCCTATAAACACAGAAATTTTCTCTCTGGATTCAAGGATACCACATATGGTTCATAATTTTGGAAAGTGCGGCCTCAGATATTTCACGACTTTATACTTTTTATGACCTTTTTATTAATAAAACGAACAAAAGATCGTTGATTTTTGTTTGGAACTCTAAAATGTGCAATAGGGGTTTGTAAACCCAGGCTTTTAAAAACTATAAAGTTTCACTATAAAATTAAAACAACTCAGAAAACTCTATTTTCTCTCTCTCCTGACCGTTAACCCCGTTGTTTGTCCCATATAGAAAGATTGCTTGCTGTCTGTTGCTCCAAGGAGCCCCTTACCTCTCTCTAACAATGAGTTGTGGCCGGCGCCAGGGTTTATCCCTCTGGAATCATTTTTTATTTTAACCTCTTTCATAATTTTGATGCGTAAGAATGGCTTTTCTTAAGCTTCCTTTCTGATTACACTCATAGACACACTCAAAACATTTAAATAATTAAATATATATAAATATCACTTATAAGGGGTTATTAATTAATAGATATGTTCGTGGTCAAACCTTGACCAAAAGGACATTCTAGTTTTTCTTTAGCCACATCCCAACACAAGTCAGAAAATTCCTACGCTCTTTCTAATTACCATCAAGCTCAATTCTAGTGTCAACTGATACTAGGAGCTTCTCAAGTTTTACTATTTTTTTTTATATTACTTCCAGCTTTCCGACTACTACTGGAATCACCACAATATCATTGGTGTCTCACTTTCTTTCTAATTTCATGCCCAAGCCTTTGGCATTTTATTCCTTTACCCTTTCGTACGCCACAAAAATATCATTTGGAATTCGCACCTTTTATTTTATAGCACTTCTTCTCCCTCTTATCCTTTATAACAATGTCCGGTTTATTTTTTTTGTGTTCCACTGTTACATTTGTTTAAATAACGAAATCATAAACTAACACCTTTTCATTTTCTTCTATTTTGGGGGAATCTTCTTCCAGCAGTTGGAGGCTTTTATCCTGGTGTTGTATTTCTGCCACAATTTAAAACTAATTAACCTGCAGGTATTCCTTCTGATGTTCCCACATACTTGTTTTATCGAGCTTGCA
>JABUQX010024948.1:32500-37500 GCA_015478945.1 Trachelipus rathkii | reverse complement strand
TGTTGCTCCAAGCAGAAAACTTAGTTGGATTGGTGAAAGAATCAGCTGGTTTTCTAAGCTTGTCTTTTAAAAGAATGGCCGTATGGGAGAGGGAAACAAAAAGAAAACATATTGCACATGAAAAAATGCACAGGTTGCAAAAAATAGGAGCCACAAGTTGGTGGAGCAAACATAAAGCTCTTTCTTCAATTATTATCGATGATGGATTTTTAAGAATTGAGAAAAGTGTAAACGCAGAGAAACTATTCAATTTTATTAAAAGAAATCCGATGTACGTTTTGACTGCAACACTAAATCCATCACAAGACATCGCTGGAGTAACTAATCCAAATTTGAAAACCTATTTATGTCTATTGTTTTATTAGATTATTTCTTGTTATATCTCCCATTTCAAAATATTTGCAAAGTAAAACCATTTACTATTCTACAGCCTGGAACTCGGTAGAGAAGCTGCTTCAACAAGTAGGAGATAAAAGGAGTTATAAACACTTTCAGGCTCTGTATTCAAAAACAAAATATTATGCAAGTACAGTTAATAGTAAATTAGAAGATAACAGTATTGATGTAGAAGTAGAATTAGATTTTACGGAAAAAGAACTTCAAAGAAAAAGGTAATGCCTGGTGAAAAATCAATAGATCAAGCTCCTGGAATCTCAACTGCTCAAAACTATAAATTGGTCTTTTTCAGTGTTTAAGATTGTGCCAGAACAAGTATCGAAGAAAGATTTAGTCCTAACAAAGAAATTTTAGAAGATTGTTCCTGGTTAGACCCAAAGAAATTTAATAAAATGGTAATGCTTGATAGCTTTCCTACGGAAGTCCTTTGTAATATTTCTAAACTTTGTAAAGTTGAAAGAAGTCAGTTATTGATAGAGCTGAAACAGTTTGCAGATTAGTATGAAAGTTTTACAATGGCTGAAAAAACTTACATTAAAAGAAAACAAGACAATCTAAATAGAGCTGAAGAAATCTGTGAATTTGGCGATGTAGAATCTGAATTTGAAGAAGACGAAAATCTTTATGGTTGCTGCTCTGACAATAAACAATGTTTTCGGTGTTTATCATGCGCCTTTTTTTATTGTATTTGAACTCTCACAATCTGGATTGTTTACCAACCTATATGTAGCTTACAAGTTTGTACTACCCATACCTTGTACACAAGTCACCTGTGAAAGGGTATTTTCTAAACTTAAAATAGTTATGAATCGACTTAGATCTACTTTAAGCCATGAACTTATGTCTAATCTTCTTTTCATGAATGTAGAAAAAGACTTGTTTTATAACTTGGATAAAGATGTTATTATAGATAAAGTAGCCAGGACCAGTGAAGAACTGGCAAAAAGCTGTTAGGTTAGTAAAACAACTTTCACTATCACATAACGCTTTCTTAATTGCTGTGTCTGTACTTCTTACCAAGGTATTGTAGGGAATTTTCTTTTTGTTATATAAATATATTTCTACAATTTGTAACAATTAAATCACAATTAAAGAGGACATAGTTTTTCTTTTCAATATGCTTGGTTTTTTTTATTACCGATGTGACTTGTGTCCCTTTTTAATATTTACTGAGGTATTACAGTTGGATTTAGACTATTATGGCTTTAACAGTGTGATTTGGTTGCCTAAAACTAAAAATAGTAATAGACCACTCGTAATTAATTAGTAATATTTTTTCAAGCAGGGAACTAGGTTTAGGTAGGGTATATAAAAATTATATAAACATTTATTGTGAAAGTAAACTGCATCAGAAAAAGCTTATTTTTTTATTCAACTATTTTGCAAGTGACAAAATAGGTAAATGTGCTTTTTAAGCATGTAAGAATAATTTTCAAACATTATATATTCCAATAATCTATTCCCTCTAAATTCCCCGGTAAGGGGCCCCTTTTCAATCTTTAGCCGAGGGCCCCCAAAGGAGCCAGTCCGGGCCTGATATATATATATATATATATATATATATATATATATATATATATATATATATATATATATATATTATATATAATATATATATATATATTATATATATATATATATATATATATATATATATATATTATTTATTGCCCCTGGGCTCCCCTTATTTTGGGGGGTCCATGTCATCTCCAGAAACCTAGCGACCTCCACCGGGCGGAGCCACAGGTCTCTCAGGGAGGAAATCTGATAGAGTGTTCTGTAGGGAGTGAGTAGGGGGCACCTCAAAGGAGGTGATTAACTGTTTCAGCCTCTGTTAAGCATCTGCGACAGAGTGGTGAGGTAACGTCTTGTAGTCGAAACCTGTGTCTGTACTCCTGGAGATCCGGGTGATGCTCGGATCTTAATCTAGAGAGTGAGATTTGAATTTTTCGTGGGAGTGTTCTTGTGTTGTTGATATTTCAGGGGGGCGAGAGTTTATGAGGTGATTTGGTGGGCAATTGTTGAGGTATTGCTGTGTAAAGTATGTGTGAATATGTTTTGAGAGAGATGTGTTGTTTGGATGGTTTTGATTGTTCTAAAGAGTTCGCAAAAGTAGAGCGCAGCGGAAGAGGGAGGGAATTTTAAACGATGTAAATAGGATAGTATAAATATAATTAAAATTATAGTACTTCAATCCAATGTTATAATTTTCGGACCATCTTGTGTGTGCGCACACCGTACCTTTCGCGGGAAAAGTTGCCGCCAAAACTTAAAGCAAATTTAATATGGCTTCGTACAAAGCTAAATTTTATTTCTATAATTATTACAAATATTTGCCCGATAATTTCCTTATCTATTTAACCTACTGTATGTTAATTCATTTATACTGTGTGTTTAGTGTGATCTTGTAGGTAGTTGTGGCATGGGTGGGTCGGGTAAAGATCTTTGGCATAAAATTGTGTTCCTATCATATCTAAATGGTCCTAAATGGGGAGAATTTTTGTTTTCTCGTGTAGATGTTGGATTGGGATGTTTTTTTTTGTGTTCTTTGTATTTTTTTAATTCTATTGGCAGAAGAGGTTAGAGGGTACCAGCAAAATTTACCTTATAAGGTAAATTTTGGTACCAGACTGTTGATCCATAGTTGACTGTAGTTCTTGGAGATTGTTTGTATGTAGTTGTCAGTGTAATTGTTTCATTGTTGAAGCTGTGTTGAGATAGAGTTCGTAGGACATTTAGTTTTCTGTTTGCTGTGCTTATGAAGTTATGATGTTTTGAATGTGAGGTGTAAAGGTGAAGTGGGTATCAAAGTATTTTGGGTGTTTTGTTTAGGGAGATGTTGGAGTTATTTAGAGTTACTTGAGGGTGTAGTAATGATTGGTGTCTGTCACTGGTGATCAAGGTTATGGATGATTTCTCGGCATAGGCTGACATTTTGTTGGAAGACATCCAAGCTTTTAGATCATCTAGGTAAGTCTGGGTATGGTTTGTGGTTATGGATACTGAGGGGTCTGATATGGTTATGGTTATATCATCTGCATAGATTATAAGTTCTGAATTGAGAGGTCAGCAGTAAAAAGGTTAAACAGGAATGGTCTTTATATATATATATATATATATATATATATATATATATATATATATATATATATATATTATATATATATATATATATATATATATATATTATATATATATATATATATATATATATATATATATATATATTTATGGCTCCATGGTGGATTCCGTTAGATTATTGAGATTTGATGTTTGCTGGACACCTGGGCAGTGCATCCAGATATGAAATTAGATAGCCATTTTTTGTAATTTTTGCGGAGAATTTAGGATTTTTTGAATGAGTGTGTCTTGGTACTGTGTCGAAGGCTTTACTAATGTCGATAGCCAGGACTATTGTTCTATGAAATGGTGTTTTGTTTAATCCGTCTATGATGCTTTGTGTGATGTTTGTTAGAGCTGTTGATGTGGAGTGGGATTTTTTGAAACCATGTTGGTTAGTTTGGGGAGTGAAATTGAGGTTGAGTTTTGGTAAGTATGATCTTCTCCATTAGTTTGCACAAGGAGGAAAGGAGGGATGTGCGTCGGTATGATGAAGGGAGGTTGGGATCTTTTCTGGGTCTTAATTTGGTTATGATTATTGTTTTTTTTTCAGTATGGAGGGATATAGTTGAGTGACTGAGATTTGTTGAAAATATTTGTGTTGGATGAAATATCGGCTGGTCCAAAGAATTTAATGTGAAGGTTAGAAATGTTGTCGAGGCCAGAAGTCTGGGGAATTTTCTAAAGTTTTGATTAGTGAAGTGATTTCTAATTGTATTTTTTTGAGTTTGTGTATTATATTTCTGCTATTTGGATGTGTAGGTTTGTTGGAGATTTTGGAGAAGTGTTGTAGCAAGTATATTGCAATGTTCTTTGGGGGAAGGGAGAGAGTTATTTTGTCCTCTTAATGCTTCGTTTGTGGGTGGGGAGTTGTTTTGGGAGTTGTGGAAACGCTTTATTACCTGCCATGGTCTTCTCTCCTCGGGGTTCTCAATGTTGTCAGTTAGGTGTTCTTTTGTATTTTCCTGTTTTATGTCTGTGGAGATTTGTGTGTTTAAGGAGTTAATTTTGGCAGTTAGATCTGAAGTATAAGTTTTCTGATGGCGAATAATATTTTTTTGCTTTATCAGGTTGAGATTTCAGGGGTTAATGAAGGGTTGTAATGTTTTATATGGCCTTTTGGAATGTAAAGGTTGGGGTTTTTATGTATTTTTTTGGCGAGATTATCTATGGCTTTATTTAAGGAGTGAGGTTTGTTGATTTCTAGTTGAGGTAGTGTCTTTTCCAAGTATTGGGCGAATTTTTGCCATTAGCCTTTTATAGTTTGTAAAAGTAGATGTTATTTTGGGGCTGATTATTTTATTTTTGTTGTTATATATGTGATTATTATTCGGACGGGGTTTGATGGGAGATCTATTTCTGTGTTTCATGTTACATTCATGAAGAGAGAAGGAGAGGAGAAAGTGATGTCTAGGGATGTTTGGGTTCGATTTGCTTGAAGTGGAATTCGAAAGGGGAGATTGCTGTAATTTAGTATATTTAAG
>JABUQX010024948.1:0-2500 GCA_015478945.1 Trachelipus rathkii | reverse complement strand
AAAATCTATTTTGCAAGAAGAGAAATATTTCTGCCTTCGTTTTGACGGTAAGCGAATTGCAAACCACGAGTATCAAGTGGTAATCTTAGAGGATTGAAATTAGGTATAGTAAAATGTGAATGTTGATTATCACAGTATATTTTTAATGCAAAGTTTGGTGAATCAATTTGATGCATGGAAGAACTTCAAAATAATCGTATGTGACACAACAGCAGTAAATACTGGACGAGTGAATGGAATTGTTAAAAAATTAAAAACTGAAATGGTCACATGAGGATTTGGTCAGCCACAGTACATTGGCTGCCAGCATCATATTCTTGATAGAATCTTAAAGCATGTGTTAGACTTCTTTAATCCAATTTCTTCTACCAAACCAACTCTCAACTATGAATTCGTGGACGAAGTGATAAAACAATACGATATCTTGCAGCAGTCCTACAAGCCAGAGAGTGAAATGATAACTATTCAAAATTCAGGTTGGCGAGATGATTTTAGATTTCTGTATGAGTTATGTAGAGCATTCAGTTTCCTTAAAGAAACTAGTGCGTACCCCGTAATTAATTGGAGAAAATTACCGTCTCTTCACAATGCCAGATGGAATTCACGTGCTTTATATGCTCTTATTTCGTACTTCCTCCTTCCTAAATGGAGAATTTCACTGGAAACACCGTGCGCTTTCATCTCAAATACATGGCAAGAAGCCTGGTTTTCTAACCAAATGTTTAACGCACAGATTCACCAGAAATTGATGGATGGAATTTCCGAATTAAATTGCTCTGCAGCCATGAAGTGCTTTGAAACTCACTGGAATGTTGACAGATCCGTTGTAGATATACCACAGACGAATATTTGTGCCGAACGAGGGGTGAAATTAATGGAAGAACTGTACCAGAAATGCAAAACAGATAAATATTTGAATCTGAAGCTTATTGCAACTAATACATTTTGATTGTGATGAATGTACTTAAGTTTCAGAATTTTCATTGTCATTGGTACGGAATATTTTTTATGAATTGAACGAAATAATTGTCATTTTCTGTCATTATTGTCATTATTAAAAAGTTCATTGATTTCTAATACAGGCTAAAAAAAATTTTTTTTGGTCATAACTCTAATATACACTGCAAAAAGTGTCACAGAAGAGTCCCAAGGATTTGTATGATATACTATATATATATTATATATATATTAAATTATATATAATATATATATATATTATAATATATATATATATATATATATATATTATATCCATACCAACTTTCAGGTGGCCTTCAAGGGGAGGTTTGAGCACCTGTTTGTGGACATAGACCTGCTGATGACCACAGCCCTCCGCCCTCATTTCAAACTTCCAGTCGTTGAGTTCCTGAATGAGGACTTGAAGGAGATCATCAGGAAGAGGGTTATCAGTGAGGTGCTGATAAACGTGACTCCTGGTCACGACAACGATGGTGCCGCCCAAGAGCAGGAGCAGGTGGAAAACGACCCCTTTCATTACATGAAGGTGAATGACAACCAGCCTCTGGCTCCCGACCACCATGAGGAGGACTTGAAGAAGGCCTTTGAGATTTGGAACAAGCTGAAGGTGAAGAGGACCACCCCACTGTCTGTATACCTATTCCCTCAGCAGCACAGAGAAGTCTGGTTGGACCTCTTTATCAAGTACAATACCCCTGTCCCCCCCTCCGCGGTTGTGGAGAAATTGTTCAGTTTGGGCTCTAATGTTCTCAGGCCTAAGAGGTCATCCCTGACTGATGAGAATTTTGAGAAGCTGGTGTTTCTGAATTGAAATATGCACCTCTTGAATTTGAAGTGCCTGTGCCAGAGGGAGTAAAAAGGAAGGGGAGGAGGAGAAGAACAAACTGCAAATGACTAACTAGTAATTACAATTAGGTTAGGTTATATTTAATTATATAGATATATATATATATATATATATATATATATTATTATATATATATATATATATATATATAATATATATATTATATATATATATATATATATATAAATATATATATATTATATATATATATATATATATATATAATATATATAATTATATATTATATACTATATATATAATATATATATTATAGTATATATATATATATATATATTAATATATATAATATATATAATATATATATATATATATATAATATATATATATATATACCTAACATAATTGTAGTTACTAATTAGTCATTGTTTTTGCCCTATTCCTCCTCCTCCTCCTTCTCCACCCTTTGGCATAGCCAAGAAGCACGATTCTCTTGAGAGCTCTGGGAGAACGAGTTTTGAGGCCTGATGGAAGAAGATGCTAGTTCTACTGAAAGGACGAAAATCCTACCTGAGAGTGTTTAACTCGAGGACTGGCGTCGGAGACCATTGCCCCGAGAAATGGTTCTCTAGAGTGTTCTAGGGTTAAGAGTTTCGGGCCAGAAGAAGAAGATGCTGGACCAACTGAAAGACGAAAACACTTCCTGGGAGTTGTTTC